>ONZH01025577.1:0-178436 GCA_900303285.1 Rhinella marina
TAGGTCCAATTCAATTTGAAAGGTGCTGAATTTGTAGGCGGGGCAAAAGGACAATCCCTTCTCTAAAACCTGGAGAGGAGATATTGATCACTAAAGACTGTGATGTGGTATTGTTTACCTGTGATCTAGTTGTCCTGGTAGTCGAGATGTCCCTCTTGTTCCAGTTGGTCGATCGCCTGGTCTCGAGGCCCCTGTTCCTCCTTGATCTTGGAAGTGTCGCTCCTAGGTTCTGAAAACGATGGTGTTCGTTCCCAGAAAAAGATGATTCAGATGAGGTCGCGTAGTCGCGTTGATAGTCATGTTGTTGTTGGTTGCTGTATTGCCACTTATATATCCTGTTAGTTCTGTAGTCCTCCATATCTCGCTGGAACTTCCGTCTTTTTTGGTTTTCTATTTCACGTCTATGTCCATTGAGGGTGGACGATAGTTTGTCTTTGAGTGCTGTAAATTCCGGTGTTTGAAGTGTGGCTTGAAGTTGTTGCTCAGCTGCGTGAATTTTTTCTTGTATCCTGCTTATATTCCTTTCAAGATAAGAGATGGTCAAGGTCATCAGGTCAAATGAACAACGGTTTAGAATTTGAACAAATTGGTTGCAATATTCCGGGTCGTCCCTGAATATGGGTAATATCATATCCCGCGTCACTTGTGATATATCTGTATTGAAGCATATGTTATCATTGTTTTTCTGTACATTTATTTATTTTTTGTATATACATATGTATTTCAGCTCAATTGCTTTGGCAATTTGCCAAAAACGTTTTGAGATTCTGAGCTGTTTTTGTCAAGTCAACGCTTTAAACTATTAAAAATTAACTTGAAGCAATTCTCGGAGTTCAGGAACCTTATTTAATATGTCTATTGGCCTGGGAACCATTTCCTGAATATACTCCCACACGCACATACGGTTTGAGGACCAAACCTTACTTTATTTGATATGTAACAATGGACCTATTGTAGTTGAAGGAGTACCAATTAATATTTTACAGTAATCAACTAGAAAAAATATTGTTGTAAAGGGATTTTGACAGTAATATTGGAAAGGAAGAATGTGAGACATGCTGGGAGACATTTATCAATAAGTGTCTGCACTAGAGAATTCTGGCTTCAAAAAGTAACAGAATAGGCATGTATGACTGTTATAATCTGTGCATTTTGTGACATTTTGTATTTTCACGCCACTCACTACAGTTTTGGAAAACAAATGGGAAAATGGAAGCTGTTAGCCTCTGGGACTGATATATGCCAGATTTTTATGACCTGTAACATTTGAAGTCATTTTTTTGCTACTGCTTAGAGTTGAAAATTGAACTTACAGTGTTAGATGCTATAGAAAGATAATGGAATGAATAATGTTCAGGACGTCATTGGGAACCTTGATGAAAGCTTTACTTGTTGGCTGCAGAGAGCAGAATTCAGCCTTCGAAGCGAATAAAAAATGTAATGTGTTAGGTGATTTTAGACAACCATTTTGAGTAGTCTGGTGACATGAGAGGTTGGAAATTTGGTAGAACTGGAACTCTAGGGATGTATCTTTGCGAGTAGGGGTGATTACCACATTTAAAGGAGTTTACAGCCTGGAGATATTCATTACCTATCCTAAAGTTAGGTCAATAATATCATTTTCGGCAGCCAGCAATTTGGCACCAGAAAGTAAACTGTCAATGAATTTGGAAAGCTTCTGTCCACTGTAACAAAAACAGATCAACAGCAACAAGCTCTTAAAGGGCATCTGTCAGCAGACTTGCACCTATGAAACTGGCAGACCTGTTGCATGTGCGCTTAGCAGCCAAAGTTTTAACTAGAAATGAGCAAATCGAATCCAACAAAGTGGAATTCGATCCACATTTCAGGATAAATGCGATTCGCTGCAAAGCCAAATCTCCTCATTCCTTCGTGTAGCAAATCGATTTAACCTGAAATAGTGTAAAACATAAAAAAAAAATACTTTCCTCTTCCATTTGCTCACGACGGGCCAGCCGCTAGATTGAAGATCTCAGGCTGAATTCGCATGCGTGGTGGCGGCATCTCGGGCTGTGCGAGATTTGGCACAAGATCTTCAAGCAAGATGGCAATGGCCAGCCTGTTGCGAGCAAATGGAGGCGATAAGTATAATTTCTTTTTTTTTTTCTGTTAATTTTACATCGTATTATTACATTGTAATTTTACATTGTATTATTGCAGCGATCAGGTATGAACATGTCATCTGAGGGGTACAATTATGGCGAGAGGTGCTATCACAGCTCCCTGTCATTGCACCCGCTACTTACAAAAAAATGTGCTTTGTGACAAAGTAATTTTTTTGTAAAATTCAGCAAAGCAGCCAAATAAATGTGTCTCTGTGTCTCTGTGAGCAATGAGGGGCATGCCATTACCCCTAAAAGGCTCAGCTCTCTCTGCAACTGCTGTGCCCTCTGCACTTTGATTAACAGGGCCAGGCAGTGTTAATGTGATCACGCCCCTTTTGCTCTTGGAAGCTAATTTTCATATATTCAAAATTCATTTTTCTCAGCAATCCAGGCACATATGAAAATTGGACCAACACAGATGCCATCAGCTGCCAAGTACCTATGCAATAGGTCAGCCAGTTTCATAGGTAAAAATCTACCTACAGACGTTAAGTATGGGATTCCCTGTCCCTGATACAGGGAAACCAACAGTCACAGAATGGTGTGCTCTACCTGCACTCACCGCTCCCTGGTCTTCTGCTGGCACCATGCTGCACTGTAACCAGATGTCGCACAACGTCCGGTCATAGTACACATCCTGATGCTATACGCAGTTAAGACACAGCACAGTGGGCTCCTGGAAAAAAAACAGCGCTGAGTACAGCCAGTGCTACACTCACCTCTCTCTGTGCCTCACGAATACTAATGACCGCTTCTATAATGGAAACGCTCATTAGTATTCACTGATACTGTATTACTTATAAGACACAGTGCTATTTGTCCCCCCATATTTGGTATAATAAAGCGAAAAAAATGATAATCAGAGTTCATACTTTGTTAGTCACACCACTCTAGGACTACCGGATAGGATTGGTATTAGAATAAAAATACCCTACTTTATTCCATAAAACTTACAAGATATTGCCTTGTTCCATTACACATCAGTAAAACAACCCTTGAGCTAAAGTCCGACCAGGTTTTGCCATTATGGCTTCATTTGTCCTCTGTGTAGCGGTCGTGCTTCATGAAGTGCTTCTGGGTGCGGTGGAGGATCAGATTCAGGGAATGATAAATGGGCTATGTATGGAGAGGAGTTAGATCAGGGGATGTGATAGGCCACCCTAAAAAGATGTGTTTTTAGGGAGCGCCTAACACTGTGCATGTTGTTATTTAGCCTGATTTCTTGGGGTAGGGCATTCCAGAGAACCGGTGCAACTCGAGAGAAATCTAGGAGCCGGGAGAGAGCAGTTCGGATTTTTGTGTAAGTCAGTCATAAGTCATTGACTGAACGGAGAGTATGGGTGGGGTGGTAGACAGAGATGAGGGAAGAGATGTAGGGGGGTGCAACACTGTGGAGAGAATGGTGCCAGATGTTGAACTCCCATTGAGTATATGTCTTCAATAGAGATGAGCGAATCTATTCGCCACTTCGTAGATTTGTATCGAATTTTGGGATTTTTCAGCTGCGAAGCGAATCCGAATATTAGGTGATTCGCTTTGCTTTTGTACGCATTCGCTACGTAGTGTGTCCTATAAATTATACGCTATTCTACGTATAATTTAGTTACTCTATACGCTGTTGCGTACGAATTCAATTCAGCGATGGTAGTTCCGCCCCTTTCTCCAGCGCGGGAGGATGACGAGGCAACTCAGGAAATTAAGTTGCGCATTCATGCGCCTCATCCCTTTTTCCCCCTTTTCAGGTTATTTGGGGAGCCCCTTGAAACACGGTTTTTTAAGGAACCTTTGCTGCTTTTTTTTTTACCCATTTGGATTACAATTTTTGCCTATGTGGATTACAAATTGCGACTGAGTTTGGGACTCTGCTCCAGTTCTATGACAAGCGTCAGAAGAAAAGAGACTTAAACGTGTCTGTGAGCATACTAGGTAGGTGATATTTAAAATTTTTATATTATACTTATAATAATGTATTTGCACTTTACACCATATAAAATGTCGAAAACACTATTCGCTCTCAGCCTTTGATTTAGCTGTAGACTGAGGAGTGCACGCCGGGTCGGCCTTTCCTCGAACGTGCCTGCGTATTACGTAATCGCTTAGACAATAGTACGCTGAGATTCGTAAGCTATTTGTATGCTCATGCGTACGTCTTCTAAGAAGTTGCGTACATTTTGTAAATGAACGTTCATTATTAGTGAGCAAAACTGTTCGCTAATAGCACATAATAACGTATATTTTGTACGCAAATACAACAAATCTATTCGTCGAATATACGAATTTTAGGAAAAGTTCGGCGAATAATTTTTTGAATGATTCGCTCATCTCTAGTCTTCAATATCTCCAGGCTGGAAAACCCTTTCAGGTATGAAAGAAAAATACTAGAATTGTAAGGAATGTTTTTTAAAAATGGTTATGGTACTAGTGCTGAGAACACGCAAGGAAAGGGTGGTAAAAATTCTGAAATGGTGGTGAAACAAATTGAATAGCCTATATTTGTCCCTAAAATAAGAAGAAATCTGTTATACTGGGTTGAGTCATTTGCCTCATGGAGAACACAGAATGGCTGATTATAGGTCTACAGAAAAATAGCCAGAAAATGTGTTCTTTTCCAAAAGAAAATTGCCCTTTACACTTTCCTACTTAACTACAACTGTAGAAGCATCTCAGCAGCATTTCTATGCACATTCACTGCCATCTAAGACATAGAAGCTTTACTGTTGTCCTTACACTATCACTTTGTGGATGGCCTCTTCTGGGAAGGTTTACCGCTATCTCATATTCTTCTTCTTTTGTGAAGTTTGCCATAACTATACTATAAGGTATACTCAGTAGCTTTGAAATCTCTGTTATCAATCCCCTGACTGGTACTTTTCAATGACCCTGCTGCTTAGAATTTACTTTTTTCTTCACATCTTATTAAATCCACTGTGATTCAATGTTATTACGCAATAAAACATGAAAAAATCCTGAAGGGGTGAATATTTTTAAAGGGATTGCCTGAGTAATAGTATTGTACAATGTAGCAAAATGTATCTGTTTATAAAAGTATAAATACTCTGTTACACCACATCATACATGACATATTTTTTAATTATGTCTTATACTATGGAGCCTCTGCTGTTTTTCATAAATTTTCAGATGTCCACCTTATGTGTCCAGTATCTGTGGCCACACATGCTCAGTAGCACAGTCAGACCACCTGGATGGTCTTCTACATGAATTTGAAGTGATTCCTGCTATACTGTAGGCCAACACATAGAATCAGCGGACTAGAAGCAGCTTAAACTCACTAATACAAGCACATAAGGTGTATATAATAAGAGGGAATCAATAGGACACCAGGGGATACTATGACACGTATGTAACTGTAACACATAGTGACAGGAGCAGTTTGTTTATCAACTTTCCCAATAGAAAATGTATGTTTTCTGTGATTTAACAGAGAAATGAAATAATTGCTGGGAAAAATAGAGACACAATTGCTCAGACATTGCTCATATCAGTGAAAAAGCATTACTCAAATGCACAACTTGGTGCGTGCCTTGCTAATAATTATAATTTTTCCTATAGCATAGGCATTAACTTACCTCTCCATTGACCTCATGCAAGTGACAATGTAATCACCTAACCAGGACGAAGGAATAAAACAACAAATACAGAAAAGTGAGCAAAAATGCCATTAGGTGAATGATGCCTAAATTTGCTTATTATTGGTCCTTTTAACTGAGGCTATTACAGTTACCAGATGAATGGTTATGGGTGGTGAGAGATAATCTATTCACACTGACAGACGCTGTTTTATTTAGAGTATTCTTACATATACTATACATTATTGATCTTTTAAATTGAATTCATTTCTGTAAAAACTTTGTATTTGCATTCATCATTTTTATAGCAGAAAAAAACAAGAGAAGGAAGACGTGATTGTAATCTCACCTAAAAAGTCTGAATCAGAGTCTGAGATGGAAAGTCTTAAACTTCAATGCGCTGGAGTACAGTGTTCCAAATTTATTAGAAGTCACTGTCTGAGCTCCACAAAAGCATATCTAGTCTTGCCATGAGCAGGTCTAGACTTGTCCCATAATTTACAGCAATAGTTGGCATGCTGTAATAAATCTATCACTCAGCGAGAGGCCATACTCACTCCCGCTAAACCCCATCCACTTTTCCTGTCCCTTCTGAAAATCGAAAAACAGAAACGAGTCACATAATTTAGCTCAAACATGGCATGTGTAAACATTTGCGCCTTTTAACACCAGAGAACTGGGTAAGACCTTATGATGATCTTATTTTTCATCCGTGTGCTATCCGTATTGTTTTGTGGATAGCACACTGACTCATTCATTTCTATGGGATCATGCACACATCTGTATGGCTGTTTTGCAAATTATAGAACATGTCCTATTCTTGTCCATATTGGGGACAAGAATAGTCCTTTATGTTGATGTGGAATGCAACCGTAAAACATCTGTATTTTACAGATCCATTGTTTGTGGACCAATACATGACTGAGTGCATGATTCCATTTTTTTAACACATGAAAAAAGTGGGAGTGGATGGCATTGAAAAATACCTCAGGATAGGTCATTAGTATATGATGGGTGGGGATCCAAGACCTGGGACCCCTGCTGATCAGCGGTTTTGAGAAGGCAGTGGCACTCCTGTGAGCACTAAGCACCGTGCCGTATAATGTATAGTGGCTGTGCTTGGTTTTGCAGCTCAGCCCCATTCACTTGACTCATTCACTGAGCTGCTCCTAGGCCACGTGAATGAAGAACATGATGTCAATTGGCCTAGGAAAAGCAGAGAGAAAGCTGTGGCACTCACAGAAGCACCTCTGCCTTCTCAAACAGTTGATTGGCAGGGTTCCTGGGTGCCAGAACCCCACCCATCATATACTCATAGCCTATTCTGAGGATACGTCATCAGTAAGAAAATCTCAGAAAACCCCTTTAAGAAACATGCAGAATAATGCAGACTTGGCATCAGTGTGAGCCTTATTTATATACCATATAATAATTTCATTAAACACATTTTAGTTGGAATGGCTTATACAGTAGAAAAAGTAATACAATTACGGTGAAGTGTCAACTCTCTATAATTAACTGTCATTCCCCCTGAAAGATATAATTCATTGGTATTCAATGTAACACTCATAAAAAGTCAGTATTGCTACATAATGAAATCATAAAACTTTGTCACTGCTGAAATAAAACTTTCAAGAATGTTTCTTTTAACATTTTAAGGCCCCCTTAACATTTGCCTGGCTCTGTTCCTCTCCAGTGCAAAGTGGATAGAAGCTGGATCTGGACACTGAAGTGCTCTGAAAATATATCAGTTGTTTCCAGCTCCTAGCCTACAGTAGCTCACCGGACACAACTGATATATGTGAAGAGAGCCTAATTGATATGTACACACTCTAACCCTAAATCGTTAACACCTTAAAGGGGTTGTGCAAGAATGGGAGGATTTTTGGCAGGATTACTTACCTGTTCACCAACCCTGGCTCCCCGTTCCTACTCCTCCAGGCCTGTGATGCTCTGCTGGGCTCAATCAGTGTCAACATCTAGTTTGACACCGTCACAACCAATCACCGACCGCAGCTGAGAAAGGATCTCCTTGTGTCATATGACCATTTGTCACAACATAAGAGGAGCCGGTCACCATCATGACCAGTGATTGGATGCAGTGATATCAAACCGGATGTTGACACTGAGGGAGCCCAGTGAAGCATCGCAGGCCAGGAGAAGAAGGAACTGGGCTCTAACACAAGAAGCAGGTAAGTAATCTTTCTGTTATAGGTCCAGCCAAATGGGAAGGTTACCAACTCCTCCCCCCCTATTATTTCACAATCCCTTTAAAGGGTTGTGCAGGAGTAAAAAATATGGCTGCTTGATATCGGAAACCACATCTGTCCACAGGTTGTATGAGGTAGAGCAGCTCAGTTCCATTCACTAGCTGTAAACCAGACACAACCAGTGGACAAATATGGCACTGCTTCTGGAAGATATGGCACTTCATGAACAGATATGGCGCTTCATGGACAGATATGGCACTGCTTCTGAAAGAAAGCAGCCATGTTTTCTGATTTTTGGCAACCTCTTTAAAGTGTAACTGTCTTTTTTTTTATTTGTGTAATGTGTAGGGGCAGTGATGCTGACCATTTTTGTAATATACTTTACTGAAATCATACATTTCTATTAAAAAAATAAAAAAATAGAAAAATAGCTCTAAAGTGGCCTTAACAAGGCTCCTCTGTCTTCTGTTTACATAACTACAGTCAGTGTCGAGCAAGTCTTCACTGTCATGTAAACAGAAGACAGAAGGATGTTGCTAAGGCTCAAAATGGGAGACTTTAGAGCTATTTTTATAGTAAAAATTTCAAGTATAAGTTTAAAGTAGATTACAAAAATGGTCAGTATCACTGCCCCTACACATTACACAAATAAAAAAAATATGACAGTTAGGCCCCATTCAGACGGCTGTATTATTGCGGGTCCGCATTATTGCGGACCCGCAATAATATGGGGGCCGCCCGGCGTGTGTTCCGCACACTAGGAACACACGCCGGGCAGACCCATTCAAAATGCCTATACTTGTCCGTGCGTGCGGACAAGTATAGGACATGCTTCATCGGAACCGCGGCACGGAGCTCGCTCCGTGAGGCGGCTTCCCGCTCCATAGAGGTGAATGGGACCGCATCTATTCCTCAATATTGCGGAATAGATACGGCCCCATTCACACGGTTGTGTGAATGGGGCCTTACACTTTAAATACCAGCTCCCAGCAGACAAGTCAAAGCTGAGGGAAGGTCACCATTATGTACCTACCATTCAGAAGGGATGGCTATTTAGTTTTGATTTGCACACAGACTTATGTCCATACTATTAGATCAAGTGAGTTGGCTAGTACTTTCTAAATACACCCACCAATGTACCAGCATCTAATTGTACTTCCCTCATCACAAGGCCAGACTGTGTCCTGCAATTATATTGAACATGAGGAATTAGTTGTCACATACCCTTTTCATTTTAAATGAACAATGTAACTGTACTCCAAGGGATATTTAGTGTCTTGGAAATTATCTTTTATTCTTCCCTAGACTGGTAATTCTCAATAACCTTCTTACACAATCATTTGGAGTGATCTCTTTATTTTGTGGTGTTGTTGGTGCCAGGAAACTGACAGGAGTTGAACTATTTAAAATACTTATGTCTACATATGTGACAGAGGGTGTTTGGTCCCTCTCAGGCAGGTTTTAACACATTGATGTGTCCAGTGCAAAGGTTTCATTATTGGTGAACATTGTTCATTATCTTGTGATGACTACACAAATAAACTAAATTTTATATTTATAACTATTTAAGGGCAGTTTTTAGACATATTAATGGAAAAATTTGGACTCGATAGTAACTTTTCCCTGATTAGAGTCTTTTCTTCTCCTTACGTCCCAGACTACTACAATTACTTATTCCAGCCCACCTACTGTAGTTCCCACAAACTTCCCATCTTGCTGTTAGCCTCAATGCTTTGCCTGCTGCTGCCCAATTACTGTAGCTGTTGTACTAGAAATAAAAAATAGTGTAATAATAAATAATAAACATATAGTTCCCTAGATAGTAATTGTGCCTAAGTTTTGTTTCACACAGTTAAAGTTCCTTTCAGCTGTGTTGCACTGCAGTCTATTCTGTTCCCAGGAGCCTCACTACACTGACCCCACTATGCAGCCTGATCATTGGTCTCCACAAAGCAGGCTAATGCTGTCTTTCTGGTCCATTAACCTCTGGTCTCCTTTAGCCTGTCTCTGTGCAGGTCATCCTGCAGCCCAATTACCTGGCATAAGGGTATGGCGAGGGGTGGGATTCAAATTTTTAATAACAGGTTCCCTACTCAATGATGGACACACGGCGCCACGACACATGTTTACATATACATACACCATATATGTGCAACACATACACATAAATACACCATATATACACTACACACACATACCACCAAACTTTTAAAAAGTCTACGGAGCTAAACTATGGAATGGAAGGGCTCATCTCCAGCTGCTGCTGTAATTTTGACAACCAGATCTGGATAACCTGAGGGAACTGGCTGAATCCCATGCCTGGGTATGGCTAGAATCATTCTCCAACTGGCACACCCAAACTTCTTTCAGGGAGAGGCAGCTAAATGAAGGAATATTGCTCTACAACATTCAGTTCATTGCCAATGTGGGGGCCTGCGGCTGTCAATAGGTTTCTGTCCTGACCTAAACTGGTCTTCTTGGCCCAGTGCTCCTCTACCACCTCAACTCTGCTGGACACCTCTTAGTCTTAACTTGATTCTCTACCATGTTCCTATCTTTCCTTTATTTCTTGTGCCTATCTTTCTTTACTTATCACTGCCTCCTCTAAAATTTCTTATCATCAGATGTTTTCTTCTCTGGCTTCCCAAGGCTCTTGACATTGACAAGCAATTTCTCCAACATCATCTCCTCCCACAATTTGCCTGCCGTACTTGGAGTACAGGTTACTCCCTGATCCACCATACTTTTCAAATGTGTTCAGAGGAAATTACGCCACTGCCAGTGGGCTTGGTGCAGGTACACCATTTGACCTATGGTTAAAGCAGCTCTGCCATCAGGCACCATGAACTAAGTGCCACTGCTACCTCTGCATTCATTCTAGCTGCAACAGTTTTGTAGACCACAGTCAAGGCTAATTAAGTCCCCTTTGATTCAGTGTTGATACATAATTAAGCATAAAAAAATTCAGGAGGTGGGGGACAAGGGTAAATTTGTACTAAAGGTAATATGAGGACCAAGGGAGGTACTATATGTGTGATAATGTATTCTGTAAAACTGTGCAATGTTTACAGTGCCTTGTGAAAGTATTCGGCCCCCTGGAACTTTTCAACCTTTTGCCACATTTCAGGCTTCAAACAAAAAGATATAACATTTTAAATTTTTGGTGAAGAATCAAAGTGGGTCACAATTGTGAAGTGGAACGAAATTTATTGGATCATTTAAACTTTTTTTGTAATAATAAAACTGAAAAGTGGGGCGTGCAAAATTATTCGCCCTCCTTGCATTAATACTTTGTAGCGCCACCTTTTGCTGCGATTACAGCTGCAAGTCGCTTGGGGTATGTCTCTATCAGTTTTGCACATCTAGAGAAATTGTTGCCCATTCTTCTTTGCAAAACAGCTCGAGCTCTTTGAGGTTGGATGGAGAGCGTTTGTGAACAGCAGTTTTCAGCTCTTTCCACATATTCTCAATTGGATTCAAGGTTCAGGGTGGATTCTGGACTTTGACTTGGCCATTCTAAGACCTGGATACGTTTATTTTTGAACCATTCCATTGTAGGTTTTTCTTTATGTTTGGGATCATTGTCTTGTTGGAAGATAAATCTCCGTCCTAGTCTCAGGTCTTTTGCAGACTCCAACAGGTTTTCATCCAGAATGGTCCTGTATTTGGCTCCATCCATCTTTCCATTAATTTTAACCATCTTCCCTGTCCCTGCTGATGAAAAGCAGGCCCAAACCATGATGCTGCCACCACCATGTTTGACAGTGGGGATGGTGTGTTCAGGGTGATGAGCTGTGTTGCTTTTACGCCAAACATATCATTTTGCATTGTTTCCAAAAAGTTGGATTTTGGTTTCATCTGACCAGAGCACCTTCTTCCACATGTTTGGTGTGTCTCCCAGGTGGCTTGTGGCAAACTGTAAACAAGACTTTTTATGGATATCTTTGAGAAATGGCTTTCTTCCTGCCACTTTTCCATAAAGGCCAGATTTGTGAAGTGTTCGACTGATTGTTGTCCTGTGGACAGACTCTCCCACCTCAGCTGTAGATCTCTGCAGTTCATCCAGAGTGATCATGGGCCTCTTGGCTGCATCTCTGATCAGTCTTCTCCTTGTTCGAGATGATAGTTTAGAGGGACGGCCGGGTCTTGATAGATTTGCAGTGGTCTGGTACTCCTTTCATTTCAATATGATCGCTTGCACAGTGCTCCTTGGGATGTTTAAAGCTTGGGAAATCTTTTGGTATCCAAATCCGGCTTTAAACTTCTCCACAACAGTATCACGGACCTGCCTGGTGTGTTCCTTGGTCTTCATGATGCTCTCTATGCTTTAAACAGAACCCTGAGTCTATCACAGAGCAGGTGCATTTATACGGAGACTTGATTACACACAGGTGGATTCTGTTTATCTTTATCAGTCATTTAGGACAACATTGGATCGTTCAGAGATCCTCAATGAACTTCTGGAGTGAGTTTTCTGAACTGAAAGTAAATGGGCCGAATAATTTTGCACGCTCAACTTTTCAGTTTTATTATTAAAAAAAAAGTTTAAATGATCCAATAAATTTCATTCCACTTCACAATTGTGACCCACTTGTTGTTGATTCTTCACCAAAAATTTAAAATGTTATATCTTTTTGTTTGAAGCCTGAAATGTGGCAAAAGGTTGAAAATTTCCAGGGGGCCAAATACTTTCACAAGGCACTGTAACTCCCGGTGTGTTACTTTGAGTATCGTGTATTATGTGCCTCACTTCACAACAACACCGGTTCAAGTAACTGGAGCAATACACAGGAAATCAAGAGATTCTATTACATAAAAGAGAATATTAAATGAGGACAGATTGTATGACTGCAGACGAGGCAACCTGAACTGCTGCTTCTTAGTGACGTCCATGTAATGTATAATGCATTCACTTCTTGAAAAAAAAACTATACGCTGACAATTCAGCAACTATTCGAGGGGCATTAGGTATCACAAATTCTTTATTTTTATCTTTCCCAGAGGCAAAGCTGACAAGTCAGGCATTTTTATCACCTACTCCATTCTCATTAATGGTCGACTATACATGTGACAATGAATAATGGTTGTTGTCCTGTATTGTACAAATGCAGAGATCAGCAAAAATATATTCCTCAATTAAATTAATTTCTGTATCTTTAAAGCTAATTGGCAGACGTTGCAATACCCTCAAAATTAGATAACAACACAAATTACAGCAACAATCTACTATCGGCAGTAATTGGCAGAATTTATTGCTTTAAGAGCCATTATCCTTGACATCACTAAGGGCTTACCTTGAAATTCATAGAACACATTTATGTTGTGAAGTTTATTTTTTCAGTCTAAAATACAGTAAAATGAAGTAGAATAGATATGTGACATTGACAAGTGGACTTAATATTAGTGTTGAGCAAAGTATTGGAAGCGGAATTCAGTCTGAAGTTTAGGAAAACTTTGATTCATAATGAATCCGAATTTCCTTGCGCTTCATGGTTACAACTCAGTTTTTCCTAAAATGGCGGCTGCACGTGTTACAAAGTGAAAGTAAGAAGCCTGGGAATGTGAGATCACCCATAATGCTGTGCAGTTGGCCATCCCCTGTGATGTCACAGCCCAATATCCCTCATCCTGCGCAGTCTCCACCATTGTCCTGTGAGCTAAGCATAGGAAGAGATGTGGCAAGCTCAGAAAATTATTAATAGAAGAATATTGGAGAGGGAGAGTGCAGGAAGAACACAGAGTGCAGGGAGACTTATTCTGCATCAGTTTTATTTATTTATTCCTATATTTACTTATTCCTACAGCAGCCATAAACTAAAATATGTAATTCAATACCAATAAGATGAAAGCCTTTATTATTCTGGTGCCAGTGTGAAAACCAACACCATCCAGTCTGCACCCCTTAGGAGGGGGCCAGGTCTTAATTATGACCATCCTTTTGATGGATTTATTTATTCCAAATCATCCTCCAAAGTCTCCATGTCCTAGAAAAGTCAGCAAGATGCAGAGAGAGGAGGAGCTGGATGTTCCTGATGACATATTCTCATCGATATTAGATGATGTGGAAAAGGAGGAAAAGCAGATGGCAGAAGAAGGACTCCCACCTGTAGGGCAGGAGAACGCTGGGTTTGGAGAAGTGGGTATGCCACAGCTGATTAATATTCTGCGTCCACTGTCAAATAAGCTGCAGGAGATTGCAGGCAAGAACAGCAATAATATGCATTTTGTGTCCCCAACTATCCAGCCAAACCTCATATCAGCAACAGCCCCTGTTTAAAGGTGCCGCACGGTCATTAACAATCAAGAAGGACTATACGGTGTGGTCTTCATTATTACATCAAAGGCAGATGTGGGCTAATTTGCTGCACGTTTCTTCCCCAGAGCATGGCCACAACCTGCTTGCAGCACGACCACTCCATGTGGCAGAGTGGCCTAGATATACCCAATTTATAGCGGTTCATAATGAATTAATTCGTAACTAATCAAATTTCTTGGCTAACTTCTACAAAGTTGCTAAATCTAATTTTTAAAAACTTTGCTCATTTCTACTTAAAGGCTACAAACAACTTTTAGGGCAATTTTTTATACATTTTTTTACAATTGTATTGTACTAATTTTGAGGTAAAAATCATTTTTAAATTAGTCTTTATTATAAATATGGAACCCTTTTTTCTGTACAGGGCTGAGATGTTCTAATACAGGGATCTGAATTTTCTCTCTGCTCCATCATCCAGCTAATCTGACGGGCTCCTTATCTCTGCTCTCTGACATTATAAACACTCATTATAGCTCAGTTCTTATCTTCTGATAAGAATGTGACTTAAATACGTGTTTATGACCTCTTAGTATATGTGAGATAAGGGTTATTAGATGAGCACAAAGTGAAAGTAAAAAGTACAATTCACAAAGCTAGACAGTTAACCCTTTGTGACAGAGTGGCTCAATATTTTTTATAAAGACCAATTGAAAAAAAATGATTTTTAGCCAAAAATGAGTAAAATTCAATCATAAAAGAATTTGCCTCCGGAGGTGTACACAGCGGGACCTAGAAGAAGCGATGCTGAGAATCCTGGATCTGCAGCGGCATCATGAGCAAGCGAGGTAGGTTTATTTATTTTTTTGTAGCTTCTGATCTGAGGTCTTTTGGGGGTTCAGTCTGAGGCTGATGGGGTCTGGGGGGAGGGTCCATTCTAAGTCTGATTAGGGCTGTGGGGCCTTATCCAAGACTGATTATATCTGATCCGGGGTCCGATCTGAGGCTGATAGGATCTAGGGGGACTGATCTAAGGCTGATTTGGTCTGGGGGGGTCTGATCTGAGACTGATTACAACTGATCTGGGGGTCTGATCTGAGTCTGATGGGAGCTGGGGGGTGAGATGAGGGTTGGGACTGAGGGGTCTCATGTGAGGCTGATCTGAGTCTGATGGGAGCTGGCGGGTCTGATCTGAGGCTGGGGGAGTCAGATCTGAGGCTGATATAGACTGGGGGGTCTAATAGGAAGCTGATCTAAGGCTTATGGAGCTTGGGGGTCGGATCTGACTATATGTTTAACTAAATATAGCAATCTAATTTTTAAGTTGAGAATTTTGTATGGCCCGCGAACAATGTTACAAATATCCAAATGGCCCTTGGCAGCAAAAAGGTTCCCCACCCTTGGTAAAGGGTAAAGTTTTTGTAAGACTGTCTTTCAAATCAGACTTCCAAAGGGACTGAGGGTCTAGGATATTGAAGGGGCTACTAATATCTTTTTTAGGGTAGGTAAAGGGTAGCTGTCTTCTGTGTCCTGTTTCTGAGAGAAAGCTGAACAAGATGTACCTAGCTCCCTTTTCCAGCCCTGTCATTGAACAGCTGCATAGTTTTCTCTGTGATTGGGTTCCATAAGGTAGACTAGGGAGTTTAGTCATGAATTTCTCAGTTAAAGGGATGACATACCAGGCACTTGTATTAGCCCTTTGGTAGAAACTATCATCAACTCATCCTTACTGTATATAAATAAAAAAGTACCAGGGGCAATGCTGGAGAAGCATAGTGTACCCTATGCCACTAAATAGGCGGGAGATGATAATGTATGGTTCAAATGTTACATAGTTACATACTGTAGTTGCTAGGATTGAAAAAGACACAGGTCTATTAAGTTCAACCTATAATCTATGTTGATCTAGAGCAAGACAAAAACTCCATATGAGGTAGATGCAAATTACCCCAAAATAGGGAAATATTCCTTACTGACTCAAAATAAATCCCTAATGTCTATGGTGATAGTGCAACCTTCTTTCCTCTAGATATAGAAGATGACCTCTTGTCATGTTTACAAGCCTGGGTATAAAAAGATTATTAGAAAGATCTCTGTACTGACCATTCATAAATTTGTAGATTGCAATTAGATCCCCTAAACCAACCTACGTTTGTACTACAGACCACCCATTCCCTCAGTCTCCCTCCTCTGCACCCACTCTAGTTCAGCTATGACCGTATAAACCGGTGCCCAAAATTGTGCACAGTATTCCATTGGCAGTCTGACTGTGATTTGTAGTTTTTAGGCCTTCTATGATTTTATTTGACTTGGCAGCAGCTGTCTAGCATTGGTTGTTAAAGTTAGATTTACTGTCCATCAACAACATACCCAAGTGTTTTTCAGTGGCAGCTTTAATCAGAGTTTTACTATTTAACCCCTTCAACCCCGGGCCTGTTTTCACCTTCCTGACCAGGCCATTTTTTGCAAATCTGACATGTGTCCCTTTATGTGGTAATAACTTTGGAACGCTTTTACTTATCCAAGCCATTTGTGGCAAAATATTTCATTTTTATTTTTTAAAAAATACCAAATTTACCAAAAATTTGGAAAAATTACCAAATTTGCAAATTTCAATTTCTCTACTTTCAAAATATATAGTAATACCTCCAAAATAGTTATTATTTTACATTCCCCATATGTCTTCTTTATGTTGGCATCATTTTATAAATGTCATTTAACTTTTTTGGGACATTAGAAGGCTTAGAAGTTTAGAAGCCATTTTTCAAATTTTCAACAAAATTTCCCAAACCATTTTTTTAAGCACCAATTCAGATATAAAGTGATTTTGAGTGGCTTACGTAATGGAAACCACCCATAAATGACCCCATTTTAGAAAATACACCCCTCAAATTATAAAAAACAGCTGTTACAAACTTTTTTAACTCTTGAGGTGTTCCACAAGAATTAATGGAAAATTTCACTTTTTTGGTAGATTATTCATGTTAATAATTTTTTTCTTGCAAAACAGCAAGGGTTAACAGCAAACTAAACCTCAATATACATTACTCTGATTCTGCAGTTTACAGAAATACCCCATATGTGGTGGTAAACGTCTCTATGGGTTTGTGGCAGTGGTCAGAAGGAAAGGAGCGCCATACGGATTTTGGAGGCAGATTTTGCTAGAATGGTTTTTAGG
This sequence comes from Rhinella marina, assembly GCA_900303285.1. Classification (NCBI taxonomy): domain Eukaryota; kingdom Metazoa; phylum Chordata; class Amphibia; order Anura; family Bufonidae; genus Rhinella; species Rhinella marina. Next base: position 17,355 of record ONZH01025577.1, read on the forward strand.
CACCATTTTGTAATTGAGAGACCCTGACGTACCCCTACAGTGGAAACCCTCAAAAAGTGACCCCATTTTGGAAACTACACCCTTCAAAGAATATATTAAGGGGGGTACTGGCCACTTTGACCCCCTAAGCGGTTTACGGAATTTGGAAACACTTGGCTATGAAAATGAAAAGCTTCATTTCTTCCAATAAAATGTTGCTTTAGCCCCAAATTTTTCATTTTGACAAGGGGTAACAGGAGAAAAGCACCCCATAATTTGTTCCCCATTTTCTCCTGAATACGGCAACACCCCATATGTGGTGGTAAACTGCTGTGGGGGCACATGGCAGGACTCAGAACAGAAGGAGTGCCATGTGGATTTTGCAGCACAGATTTTGATGGATTGGTTTGCGGGTGCCATTGATTTTTATTTTTTTGAGTTATTGTCTTATGTGGGGGCTCATTTTTTGCGGGATGAGATGACGTTTTCATTGGTACCATTTTGGGGTACATAAGACTTTTTGATCGCCTGCTATTACACTTTTTGTGAGGCAAGATGAAAAAAATGGCTGTTATGGCATAGTTTTTAAAAAAATTTTTTTACAGAATTCACCTGGGGGGCCATCTCATGTAATATTTTTATAGAGCAGGTAGCTACGGACGCGGCGATACCCAATATGTCAAACATTTTTATTTTTCGAAAGTTTTACACATTAGATGCATTTTTGAACAGAATAAAATCTTTTTTTGTGTTGCTATTTTCTGAGAGCCATATTTTTTTTATTTTTTGGGCGATTGTCTCAGGTCGAGTCTACATTTCTGCGGGACAAGATGACGGTTTGATTGGTACCATTTTGGGGTAAATACGCCTTTTTGATCGCCTGCTAATACACTTTTTGTAAGGCAAGGTAAAAAAATAGGCTGTTATGGCATAGTTTTTTTTAAATTTTTTTTACAGCATTCACCTGGGGGGCCATCTCATGTAATATTTTTATAGATCAGGTTGTTACGGACGCGGCGATACCCAATATGTCAAACATTTTTATTTTTGGAAAGTTTTACACATTAGATGCATTTTTGAACAGAATAAAATCTTTTTTTTGTGTTGCTATTTTCTGAGAGCCATATTTTTTTTATTTTTTGGGCGATTGTCTCAGGTAGGGTCTACATTTCTGCAGGACGAGATGACGGTTTGATTGGTACCATTTTGGGGTAAATACGCCTAATATGTCTATTTTTATTTTTTTCACTATTTTTTACAATTTTTTTTAATATTATTTTGTGAAAAGGACGCTTTTTTTGGGGGGGAACTTGAAACTTTTTTTTTGTAAAACTTTCTTTTTTTACTTTCTTTTTTTACACTTTTTTAACTTTTGGGGTCTGATCCCCTTTACTATGCATTACAATACTTCTGTATTGTAATGCATTGGCTGGAAGTGTATTACACACAGTAATACACTTCCAGCTTACTGCCTGTGAGATCCAGGGGGCTGGATCTCACAGGCTTCCGTAGATAGCAGCCGGATGCCTAAGGAAGGCATCCGGCTGCTATCTAAGCCATCGGATCCCCGTCACAGCAGCACGGGGACCCGATGGACACCCCTTCCGACCGCCCACATCGCATGTGCCGCGGCACATGAAGGGTTAATATGCCCGCATCGGTGTTTTCACCGATGCGGGCGTACGCAGCAGGGGTCCGGCTACTGGGAACAGCCGCCCCCCCCACAGCTGATCGGGCGGGCGCAGTTCCTGCACCCGCCCGATCAGCGCGCCGTAGTACTACGGCGCTGGTCGGGGAGTTACTTCCTGCAGCGCCGTACATGTACGGCGCTGGTCGGAAAGGGGTTAATACATAAGCCTATAGGTTTGCCCAAATCTCTCTATGATATTATATTATCCTCCTCTGTGATGATTAATTTGCAGAGCTGATAGATAGATAGATAGATAGATAGATAGTAGAGATGAGCGAAGCGATTCATCGATTCGTTGATTTGTATTGAATCTTGGAAATTTTCAGCTGCGAAGCGAATCCGAATATTAGGTCATTTGCTTCGGCTTTGTACGCATTCGCTACGTAGTTGTCTTATAAAGTATACGCTATTGCTACGTATAAGTTACTCTATACGCTGTTGCGTACAAATTCAATTCATTAGCGAACTTTTACTGTTAATTCGTTTATCGTGTGCAAAAGCCCGGGAAGAAAGCGGTCACCTGACCTAGTGGGCAGGGCTTGCTCTGATTGGCTCAGGCTCGGTAAGCCAGTTACGCATCACTTCTGCTGCGACTGCTGAGACGAGCAGAAGCACTGTGTGTGAAGTTCTGAGACCTGTTTTGTGAAAATTGGGGTGTAATTGCTCTGTAATCCATATTACACATATCAGGGATACTGCAGGGCAAGTTCAGGGCAAGTGCAGGGCCAGTTCAGGGCTAGTAATCAGGCAGGGAGAGAGAGACAGGTAGAGATAGGGAGAGACAGGGAGATACAGGGACAAAGATCAGCTGCAGGGCCACAGAGTGAATTGAAAAATGTCTGGAATGGATAAGCAAAAGGGGTCCAGTTCCAGCCAGACCTCGAGCGCTAAAAAAAAGGAGAAGGTGGCACAGGGCAGCAGTTCCAAAGGACCTGTAGCCGTAGCATCTACTAGTAGTATTTGCAATACTCACCCTGCCGTATCTCTGCGCCGATCTCATTAAGCCGCTCTGGGCACTTCAACTTCAGATTGGACCATTTCCACTGGATCTAGCCCGGGGTCCGCACAGTGTCGAAACAATGGCGCAAGCCTCGGATCACCTGCTGGATCACCTCCTTTTTATGCTGGTTCGGGTAGCGGTGTGTGCCATCGTAACCCTGCCAGTCCATCAGCCGGATCATGTATTTCAGCTCTGCAGAACTAAATGCTGATGATCACCTGGATGCCATTTGTAAAACTTCGCTCTGCCTCTGAGGAGTGCACGCCGTGGCCTCTCAACTCGTGCGTGCGTGCCTGCGTATTACATAATCGCTAGACAATAGTACTCTGAGGATTCGTACGCAATTTGTACGCTCATGCGTACGTGTTCAAAGAGGTTGCGTACCTTTTTTACCTGAACGTTCGTTATTATTGCGCGAATGTTCGCTAAAAAACATATAATTGCGTATATTTTGTACGCATATTCAACGAATCTTAGGAAAAGTTCGGGGAATGTTCGGCGAATAAAATTTTCCTTATTCGCTCATCTCTAATAGATAGATAGATAGATAAATAGATAGAACTGGGGAATAATGCTACTTTCACACTAGCGTTTTATAATTCCGGTATTGAGTTCTGTCATAGGGGCTCAATACCGGAATAAAACGCTTTAGTTTTGTCACCATTCATTGTCAATGGGGACAAAACTGAACTGAAGACAACGGAATGCTCCTAAAAGCATTCCGTTCCGCCTTCAGACCGGAAAGCAAACCACAGTATGCTGTGGTTTGCTCTCCGGTCCAGGCATCCGCACCAAGACGGATCTGTCATGACCCCCAATGAAAGTCAATGGGGATGGATCCGTTTGGTGTGTCACAATGGTAAACGGATCTGTCCTCCATTGACTTTCAATGGAGTTAATGACGGATCCGCCACCTGCACACATACATACATACACATAATACAGACATACACATAAACATACACAGACATATACACATACAAATACACATACATACTTACATGCTCCCGGCAGGTCTCCACAGCGCAGGAGGAGCAGGACGGCGCACACATAGGATGATTCCACCCGTTGCCCAGCAGAGGGCGCTGTGGGGAATGGTCCTATGTGCGCGCCGTCCTGCTCCTCCTGCACTGTGGAGACCTGCTGGGAGCATGTAAGTATGTATGTGTATTTGTATGTGTTTGTCTGTGTGTATGTACTGTGTGACATGTGTGGGGCCGTAGCGCGGTTCCAGCCTCACACATGTCCCTGAGGCAGCACGGATCCGGCGGCACCGTTCACCTGCCGGATCCGTGCTGCCGCTATTGTGAAAGAGGCCTAAGCCATTTCCAACACACTATTCACCTTACATTGGAGTGCTGCCTCATCTTTCCTTGATTTGGATGTCAGAGTGGACCCTCTGCCTAGGGTTCCAGAGGGATTTCACCCAACTATTGTGTGACTGTGCTGTTTTTTTTTTTTTTTCAGCAGATAGATAGATAGATAGCTAGATAGTAGATAGATGACAAATAAATATGAGATAGATAGATAGTAGATAGATAGATGACAGATAAATATGAGATAGATAGATAGATAGATAGATAGATAGATAGATAGATAGATAGTCCATTCTCCTGCCTGTTACATTGGAATGGAGCCAGACAGGTCACCAACGATCTTTTAGCGGCCTCTTTTCAGACACCATGCTTTAGTGTCATCTTCCCTAAGCAGTGTAAAGGAGGGGGTGTGCAGCATGTAAGGCATGGCTACATATTATCTGTTTGTGGGACACTAGATCCTGTTAGCTTCCTGGGTGCAGATGACTACCAGGTAACAGTGGTTGCTTGTACAGGTGTGCAGCATTTATTTAACTAGTGAGTTTATGCTGAGAGTGTATTATTTGGGGTTGTCAGGCTGAAGAATGACTTGGTCCTCTTGACTAATACAACAGTACAACGTTGGGCAGCCAAAATCTCACTCCTCTGCCATTAGGGCAGGGTACTGCTTGAGGGGCGGTGCAGTAACCAGTTTACTCAAATCTATTTGTCTCTCTTTAATAATGTTGTTTGGTCAAGTTATAGAGAATTTGCTGTATCCCATACGTAAAATGATTTTATTTTGACATCACAAATAGAGTCTCTTCATTTCATTGATTGTATTTAATACTTTTTTCAATTTTGTGGTCTTTCATTTTACTGCTATCAGTGACACTATGATTTCCCTGTTAACTACCAAGAATTTTCATTTATTGTGCAGATGTCATATATTGAATATAATTTTTCAAAAATATTACAGAAAAATGAGGAGGAACTTATCTCCCCCCACAATAAATACAAACTGGTAACACTGACAATGATTATTATTATTCAAACAATCTATAAACATATAACATAATGTAATAATCTAAAAATATAGAAAAACAATATTTTATCAACTGTATACTATAAATGGCCAACAGATATGTAAGATTGCATTTGTGGTATACATTGTCTAAATCTGTCACTGAGGTACATAGCATACAGTGCAGATGTGTGTCAAGGAGCTATTCTGCTCTCCGGGAATTCCTGGAGATTTAGTGTGTTACTAAACTAGTGTCTGTGTATTAGATATAGGGTATATATTATATAGATGGGGGTAACAGTGGTCGGGGTCATGTCCCATCACCCTGGATATAGCTGGTTAATGTCCTCATGCTACTAGACTGGAGTCTGCGTAGATGTATGTTAGGCAAACCCAACTGGTGGGCCAGTTGACCATTTAACATGTATGGGGGACTCCTGACTCTTCCCAGCAGATGTTGGCAGAGATAATAGGCATGTTGGATTTCAACTTTCCAATCCTTTTGGGATAAGCCTCTGCCAGAGGAATTGAGCTGAGCAGGTATGTGTATGAGGGGAAATAGTTGTTGGCTGACTGCTATCTTGTCTGTATGGCCAGCATTAGTCTTATGTTGTTCCTCATTGAGGTCCTGTGGCTGGAGCATAAAGAGGCAGATAATGCTCAAAATCATGTGGTTGAATTAAAGCAATTCTACCAGAGAAGAGTGGGACAAAATTCTTCCACAGCAATAATTATGCATAGCATTTAGCCCTTACTTTTATACATTGGTCCGGTTAGACTCCTTTTTTCTAGCCTATTAATGAAATTATCATTACAAAAGGGTTCTCTGGACTTTTTATAAAATATGTCCTTTCTTCTCTGTGGAAGAAAGATAATTTAGTTAGTACTTACCCCAGTCTTGACCAGATGTGTGCCCTTCTTTTCCTGTTCAGCTGTATAATGGTACGATGTACACTTTAACTACATCTGTATGCTGTGTCCTCCTTGCCTACAGAACTGTGGATTAAAAAGTGTTGCATGTGCTTTACAAATGGAGCACCTTGTGTGTAGGATAGCTAAAATGATTTGGCAGATAGATTTGATTTTTGGAAATATTTTTCTACTGATTCTGTAATGATGATTGATTTGAGGAGCTCCACTTGAATGGAAAGTATCTATAAGATAACAGGAATGGAGTAGTGGAGTCGGCTAATATACCAAGCTACTATAAATGGTAGAGCTGACTGTAGGTTAATCATTTCTCACCATAGTTTCTGCAGTAATAACCAGATGTTCCTCTCCTGGTTTAATATTTTATTTATAAGCAGTTTAGACAATCAAAGTATTATTTTCATTCAGTGTTAATATTTTTCTGCTCATCACTGTGCTATAAAAATAAAAACATATTTGATAATGTCACCTTTCATAACATTTGATAATGAATTAGCACAATCATACTAATATAAAAAAAGGAAACCATGTTGCTTATGACTTTCTCCTCTGATTGGCTGCAGTGGTCACATGCTGTAACCACTGCAGCCAATCAGTGGCAGGTTGAAACAGTCCTAATTGTAAATACTGAGGCACAGCTTCTCAGCTTTCCTCTCATCTCCCTGCATTGACTATTTTAATGAGTGTGCAGTTAAACTGTATTTAGTGGAGCAGAGTTATCAAAACTGTCTAAAAGGAAAAACATGACAATCAGCATAGATTTAATTTTACCAGAGCAGTTTAAGAAATGAAAAATGATTGGTTGCTATGGGCAGCAAACATGTTTTTTTCTTTGGACAGAAGTCCACTATGCAATACCCTTCACTCCCTCTACTCCTTCACTGCAGGAAGAGGCACACTGAGTAGTGGACTATGTCAGCATGGGTGTTGAGCTGGTTGCATTGCACCAGTAGAAGAGTACTGAGTAGTGGACACTTGCCTTGCACCTCCTTCTTTAAGGGTACGGCTACATAATCAGATTTCCTGATGCCGATTTAGAAGCCAAATCAGGGGTGGATAATAAAGGCAGAGGAAATATTAAGGCCAGATACTACTTCTACTTTTTGAATTCACTCCTGATTTTGGCTTCCAAAACTGCATCAGGAAACCTGAATGTTTGGCTGTATACTAAAAAGTAAATTTGGGGGGTCTATAACTATCTGAAAGTCAGTGTGTGGATACAGCCAGTATTATAGATATAGGGAGAGCAAAGAATATATAAAACCATTAAAAAAATTTAAAACTATGAAGCAACATGCAGAAGGGGCTCCACATCTCCTGCCCTGGGGTGATTATCATCCTGCAAATGTCTTGCATTTAGAATTTTAATGTTTCATGAAAAATGAAAGAAATGACCAACAATTGTTTTGTAGAACACTGTATTTTTTGCACAGTTGGCATATAGGGGACAGTGTGGTGGCACACATTGGATGGTGGTGGCATACAGGGGACAGTGTGGTGGCACACATTGGATGGTGGTGGCATACAGGGGACAGTGTGGTGGCACACAATGGATGGTGGTGGCATACAGGGGACAGTGTGGTGCCAAGCCCGGGGGAGAATAATGGCATACAGGGGATAGTTTTAAGAGTGGAAGAGTGATAGCATATTAGGGGGCAGAGTTTTCTAGTGCAAATTGTATTTTTTCACAGATTTATAAAGTATATGCTATGAAAAGGCTGAAAACATTTTCTATTCACAGAAGTCTGACTCAGGAACAGGGAAGTGATGTTTACTGTTCAGAGGTATTACTTTTTTCCAGCCGCCTGACTGTGACATCCATTTTGTTTTGTAGTGCTGTCACTCACAGGATCGGAGGAATAAACCGTGTGGTCCACATTCAAGTATTCAGCACCAAGACATGAGACAGATAAAGGAGGAAAACTTAGCACCAACACAGTTAAAGTAATTGTATTATTTTTGTATCATCTCAGCTGTGACAGATCCATATATTATTTATTACTATGCTTTACTGGATGATAAGATACAAATGGTGCCATATGCATTGCAATGAATTGGATTGGACTATGAAGCCGACCCTTCTTCCACCAAACTACACGGCAGGAGATATTTGTGACACAGAATCTGTCATAATCCAAATCCTGACAGACATGTGTTTGTAACCTATCATAACCATCATATAGCCGGTATACCTCCAGACCATTCAACCATAGAAACGATTGCAGTAGTTATGACTAAGGCTACATTCACACGTCCGTTTAAAACATCCGCAATCTATCCTCATCCGTTCCGCAATTGCGGATGGTTTTTGCAGATATTTTGCGGATCCATTCATTTCAATGGGTCCTGATAATCTGCGGACATTGCACCGTATGTTGTCCGCATCCGTTAATCTGTTCCGTTTTGGATCTGCAAACAGAAATCCTCCTGTCCTACTTTTCTCCCGAATTGCGGTCCGTAGCACAATGAAAGTCTATGGATCCGCAAAAAATGCGGAAGACATGCGGAAAGGCATCCGCATGTCATCCGTATTTGCGGATTCCGTTCCATGAGGGGTGAAAAAAAAAGATGTTATTCATCCTTCCGTTTTTTGCGGATCCGCAAAAAACGGATGACATATGGATACATCCTTTCCATTTTTTACGGAAAAACGGAACGGATGTCCTGGAAAAACTGAGCTTTTTGCGGATCCGCAAAAAACTGACCGTTTTCCAGGATGTGCACACATACGGACGTGTGAATGTAGCCTAACTCAATACCTACACATGTTAAACTTTCCCCACCCTGTTCCAAATATTGCTCATACAGTGGCACCCCATGACAAATTCTGCTCACTATTATAAGGCTATTAGGAGGTGAACAAACACTTAAAGGGGTTGTTCATCGCTAGGATATGCTGCCATTGTCTTATAGGTGCGGGTCCCAGCAAGTTGGTGGCTTGAGGACTCCAGTCCGGCCACCACCCCCGCTTCCATTCATTTCTATGGAGCAGACGGAAATAGCCGAGCCAGCGTTCAGCTATTTTCGCCGGTCCCATAGAAAATGAATGGAGGGTGGCTGCGCATGCGCAGTGCGCCCTCCTTCACTTTCGGGGCTCCGTTCTCGATATAGGTGTGGGTCCCACCCTAGCGATATGTCCCCATCGTGCATGATGACACAAACCCTTTAAAGGGTAACTAAACTTTTATTGAAAAAACAAAGGGGCAGCAGCAGTGCTCAGAGCACTCTGCCCCTTCGACTTCTATTGTATCATGCAAAGACGATGAAAGCCAAATTAGCAGAGCTGTGTGAGCAACAATACTGATCCCTGGGGAAATCAAGGATCCCCAAGGATGACAGTAAATAAGGTATAAGGCCTCATGCACACGGCCGTAGTTCGATCTGCATCCAATCCACTTTTTATGCATGTCAGAACCATTCATTTAAATGGGGCTGCAAAAGACGTTAACAGCACACCGTGTCCGCATCCGCATGTCCGCTGTCCGCATCCACACGTCTGTTCTGTGGCCCTGCAAAAAAGATAGAACATGTCTTATTATTGTCCATTTTGCAGACAAGGATAGGTCATTTCTACAGAAGTCTTTTTTTAAAAAAAAACATGGCAGCATGCACTTGGCCGGGATCCATGTTTTGAAGATCTGCAATTTGCAGACTGCAACACACTTACAACCGTGTACATGAGCTCTTAGGGTTTCCCTCTAAATCCTAATAGTATATTTACTGACAAAAACAATCTAATAATCATAAATTAGTGATGCATATAATATCCAGTACTACAGAAGTGTAGTAAAAGAAAAATGACAAAGTGTGGCAAGTATAAGCGGACAAGTATAGGCATTTTGAATGGGGCGCCCGGCCATGTGTTCCGCAGCGCTGCAGAACACACGCCGGGCGGCAGCCGTAGTATTGCGGGTCTGCATTATTGCGGACCCGCAATAATACGGCCATCTAAATGGGCCAGGCTTCAGGCAGTTTGGGCTCAATGACCTATTCATTTCTATGGGGCCGCAAAAGATGCAGACAGCACACCGTGTGCTGTCTGCATCAGTTGCTCCATACCGCGGCCCCACAAAAAAAATAGAACATGTTCTATTCTTGTCCGCAATTGCGGACAAGAATAGACATTTCTATGATAGCCGCAGCATGTGCGGTCCACAAATTGCGGAATGCACAGGGGCCAGTATCAGTGTTTTGCGGATCTGCAATATGCAGATCCGCAAAACACAACTGTCATGTGAATGTAGCCTAATACCAAGCACAGCTGCTATACAATGTACGCTGGCGCTGTGCCTGGTGAGCTGCGAGAAGGCTGCGGCACTCCCAGGGGCGCAGTTGCCTTCTCAAACAGCTGATTGGCAGAGGTCCCGGGTGTCGGACCCTCACCGATCAGATACTGATGACCTATTCTGAGGATAGGTCATCAGTATCAAAATCCCAGAAAACCCTTTTAATAAAGACAACATCAAAACAAAAACTACTCTGCCGCTCTCTCAGCTTAAATAAAGGACTTAATTTCAGCGTCTTAAACACAAGTTGGAAGATTTATACTTTATTTATATAAAGCTGACGTCTTCTGCAGCGCTGTAAATCTGTGAGACACAGTGATTTTTCAGTGAAATAAAGCAGAAGACAAAGGCTATTTCCCCACAGCTGAAAACTGAATTCATGCTTCATTACCACAGCACTCTGTTTAAGAACAGAAAAATATGGATTGCAAGTACATAAAAAGTAGTCACAATTTACAGTCTCTGGCCCAAATTTACTAAAGATGGCGTAAGCGTAGCCAGGCTGTCTATCCCTGGCTCTGGCTGGATGAAAGATTTTCTTTGACTCTATAGTCTATACCAACTATTGGTTGGGCTTGTAGAAGCCCTAGATGCACCAATCTGTGACACTTTTTAGACAGATCTTTGTTGCAGATACATTAGTAAATCTGGGCCTTTGCATACAATTTCTTTTGCTATATTGCTATATATGAAGAAAACTTCACAATCAAATGACATGTTTATGGGTCCCAACTCTGTCCTGAATACATTTTGGATCAGGTAAGGAAATGTCACATTTTAAGGATTTATGGCACCCCTGGGATCCTCACCTTGCTGGAGAACAGAAGTCCATACAGTTCAATGTCTGTGAATTTCAGTGTGCGCATGCACCCCTCCGCACTGAAGTATATAATGGATAGGTTAGCACATTGTGAAAATACACAGCATTGCATAGTACCAGCAAAGTCAATGAAGGAGATTTATCAAACTGGTGTAAAGTGGAACTGGCTTAGTTGCCCATCGCAACCAATCAGATTCCACCTTTGATTTTTCACAGCTCCTTTAGAAAATGAAAGGTGGAATCTGATTGGTTGCTATGGGCAACTAAGCCAATTCTAAGTGATGCACGGATGAATCTTCCCCAGTGAGTTTTTAGCAATACTCATCCACATCCAGCATGTCAATTTATGCTGTGGATTTTCATATCACTCTTTGCATGAAAATGGTTAAATCTGTGTCATATCAGCAGCAACAAAATCTGCAAAAACGCATCATGTGTTGGAAGGTACATCCACACATGACGGAAAATACAGCAGAAAAGTCTGCTGCAGTTTTTGTCATGGTTCCACAGCAAAGTCTGAGGCAAAAACTGCATGTATTACATGTGTTTTCTTTTTTTTTTTTTACCACGGAAATGACTGTGGATTTCACTCTCTTCATTGCAAAGAGTGAAATCCGTGGTGGAGATTTTAAATCAATTTATGCTGCATTTTGTTTTCTTTAAATCTCAATCAATTTGGTGGTAGTGTACAACACTGTGGATCTGCTGCACAAAAATTTGCGATGGTAAATCCACAGAGTATCTGCCATGTGTGAACATACCCTTAGGCCACCTGCATGCCTCATTTACACTTTGCAGATTGTTTTTGTGCAGAAATTGACCTGCCGTGTGGATTTCCAAATATGCAACATGTCAATTATGTTTGCAGTCTTAACTGCGGATTTCGACTAAGGCCGCCTGCACGCAGGTGAATGCACATAAGAGCTGCACAAATTTCCATGTGGATTTAGGTGCATTTCTGCAACTAAATCCGCAATGTCTAACAATGGTTTTTTATTGCGGATTTGATAGCTATAACCGCAAAAATAATTAACTTGCTGCGGATTTGGAAATCTCATACACTAGTGCTAGTATTGTAATATCATGCGGTTTTCTGCGTGGGAATGCGTGCTGAAAAAACACGTATTCTGCAACATGTGCAGATGGCATAAGGCTGGGGTGACTGAGAATTGCTGAAAGCTCATTCACTTTGTACACACTGCAGACTTGCCGCACGACAGACAGAGCAGGAGTGCTGTGCCTGTGTGATTACTTAGTGACATATTCATTGAATGACCTGATGTGGTAATTTCTTCCTTTCTAGGTCAGAAAACATCAAAGCATCAAACAAGTTAGTACAGAAGAAAGACACTGCAGGATCATTCAGTTACCTAGAAGAAGTAAGCACAACCTGTTACTGATGAATAAGGTCAAGTTCCCACTTCAGTTATTTGGTCAGTTATTTCCATCAGTTATTGTGAGCCAAAACCAGTTGTGAAGACTACACAGAAATACATTATTATTAAAGATTTGGAGCTGTTCTGTGTTTTTCTGTCCCACGTCTGATGGAAATAACTGACTAAAAAACTGAAGTGTGAACTTGGCCTAACCCCAGTACAAGATCAGTGCGGAATTGTCATACTGAAATGCTCAACATGTTCCTGTTTTCGTACTTCTAGATTGGGTGGTGGCTGAGAATGCATTCACACATAGACTTTTAATGGTGTTTTTGAGCACTTTTGGGCACTAAATAGAGTGGTCTGACACAGTGCACCAAAAACCCTATGTGCATGAGATTAAAAGCATTTCTCAGGATCAGAGGACCAGATTTTCACTGGAAAGGTATAGTTATGTTTTGGGGCACCTAACGCACATGGAGGAACGGTTACTTTTAAATTGACTTTGGAGGTGAGAGACTCCATTTAATCAATATACAGATCATAATTTCAGATATTTATGACATGTCTCTATTTTATGAAGCTTGCTATCATTGAAGATAAGAAAAAGGAGAAAGAGAGAAAAGAGTTGGAACAAGAATACCTTCAGCAAGAAGAAAAGAGGGAACGATGGAGGAATTTACATTACATAACTCTGAACCAATGTCTAAGCAAGTAAGGCTGATCCATAATAAAGATAGTGATCATGAATTACAAGTAACATCTATAGAAATAGTGTCAGATTGGCCCTCCATATTACCAGAGGATCATCTGATGGCCCCAAGCCCTGATACAAGACACCAAATAAATGTATTTGGAGCTGCCTTTGAAGATAGATACTTTCCCTTAGGGTTTATTTCTTTGAATCAAAACTTATAAGACTGTATTTATGATATGGGACTTGGGCCCACCAGAGGAAATTATTCTCAGGAACCCCAGTCTGACACTGTATACAAATATTGTATAAATGGCTATACAGTATTTGGAATTTGGAAAGTCTTCAGACCCTTTCACTTTTTTCACATTTTGTTATGTAGTGTCCTTGAGCTAAACAAAAATCATATTTAATGAGAAGGTGAAAACAGAATTTTAGAAATGTTTGCAAATGTATTGAAAAGAAAAACCTAAAATTTCACATGAACATAAGTATTCAGACCATTTGCTATGACACTTCAAATTTTTTAGATCATTTTTTAGATGTTCTTCACCTTGATTGGGGTCCACCTGCGGTAAATTCAGTTGATTGGACATGATTTGGAAAGACACACCGCTGTTTATATAAGGTATCACAGCTGACAATGCATATCAGAGTCAAAAAAACAAGCCACGTGGAGGAAGGAACAGCCTGTAGAGCTCAGATATATATGACTGTGTGGAGGCACAGTTCTGGAGAAGGGTACAATAACATGTCTGCTCCACTGAAAGTTCCCAAGAGCACAGTGGCCTACATGATTGTTAAATGGAAGAGGTTTGGAACAACCAGGACTCTCCCTAAATGTGGCCACCCAACCAAACTAAGTAATCAGGGGACAATGGCCTTGGCAAGAGAGGTGACCAAGAACCCAGTGATAACTCTGGAAAGGTCTTGTGTGCAGATGGGAGGAACGTCCAGAAGGTCAACCATCACTGCAGCATTTCTCCAATCTGGGCTATATGGCAGAAGGGCCAGAAAGAAGCCTCTCTGTAAAAGACACATGCAAGTTAGCAAAAAGTTCCAAAAAGCACCTTAAAGATTCTCAGACTGTGAGAAACAAGATTCTCTGGTCAGATGAAACCAAGAATGAACGTTTTGTCTTCAATTCTAAGCATCATATTTGGAGTAAACCAGGCACTGCTTGTACAATCACTACAGTAAAGCATGGTGGTGGCAGCCTCATGCTGTGAGGGTATTTTTTATTGTCTTGGACAGCGAGACTGGTGAGAGTTGAGGGAAAGCTGAGTGGAGCAAAATACAGAGATATTCTTGAAAACCTGATCCAGCGTGCTCTGAATCTCAGAATGGGTTTACCTTCTAACAAGACAATGACCCCAAGCACATGGCCATGGGCAAGACTACACAGGAGTGACTTGGGGACAACTCTGAATGTTCTTGAGTGGCCCAGCCAGAGCCCTGACTTGAACCTCATCAAACATCTCTGGACAGATATTAAATTGGCTGTCCAAAGGGGCTCACGATGCGATCTGACAGATCTGGAGAGGATCTGCAGAGAAGAATGGCAGGAAATCCACAAATCCAGGTGGACAGACCTTTTGGCACCATGCACAAGAGGTCTTCAGCTGTACTGAGTAAAGGGTCTGAATACTGCAAGATTTTTAGTTTTTCCCCTTTTCAAAAAATAAGCAACAATTTCTAAAATTCTGTTTCCACTTTTTCACTATGGGATGTTGAGTGCAGAACATTATTTTAGCACATGGCTGCAGTATATTAAAATGTAAAAAAAGAAAGTGTCTGAAAACTCTCCAAATGCAGTGTAGTTACACAGAAAATATCAGTCAGTAGATTTATGACAGGTAGTTGCTTAGATAGTTACTAAGGCCATTCACTTCTATAGGGCTTCCAAAAATAACTGAGTACGCTTAACTGGTTATTTTTAAAAGTCCCATAGAAGTGAACAGAGAGAGCTGAGCATGCATGTCTAATCTGAAAAAAAACTCCTAGAAAAATGTGAGAATGGCGTTATTACTACCTGTATTCTTCAATTTTTTGTCGTCATTTTACAAACTACGCCTATTTTTTCCCACACACCTCTTTTATTTTAGTAAAACTTCACTTTTATTAAATACTCTCTTAAATCCTATTGTTCTCTTAATCACACAAAAAAAAACAGAAAAGGAAAAAAGAAAAAAGATCTGACTTTAAAAGTATCAGGGTGAGAGTTGGCTAATGTGTGATATTATAGCTTGGTGACCGAACGGATTGTTGGGAGAGGTTGTATGTGTCTGTAGCCGCGCGCTGCCACAGACACCTGCTCCCTTCTTTTCACTATATATCACTGGCTGGATTTCATCTTACAAACTGCCCAAACCCCTGAAGGCGGCGAAGGCCCGGCGAAATATGTTGGGGGCAGTATCTGGTCTAGGTTTTAGTGCAGGAAGTGAGTAGTTTCGGCACATGTGATATATACAGCCACAGTTTGTAAGATGAAATCACACATTAGCTATAATATCACACATTAGCCAACTCTCACCCTGATACTTTTAAAGTCAGATCTTTTTTCTTTTTCCTTTTCTGTATGTTTTTGTGTGATTAAGAGAACAATAGGATTTAAGAGAGTATTTTATAAAAGTGAAGTTTTACTAAAATAAAAGGGGTGTGTGGGAAAAAATAGGAGTAGTTTGTAAAATTACGACAAAAAATTAGAGCATGCATGTCCACCTCTCCATTCATGGCAGCGCAACACTTGGCCATTTTCTCGAGCTAGGAGCAGGTGCCAGAGATGGATATGACAAATATGTGTAGTTGGGAATACCCCTTTAATAGAGAGCGCCTTAGAGGACCTTCGGCTCTTAACCAGAGCAGAGAGCAAAGAACATTTCTCACTCTGGAGGACCCAGTACATTACCAGAGCAGAATTTGGCAGAATAAAATTTTATATTCACATTGCTCCTGAGAATAAAAAGTCCACAAAAAGTATGTTCCATTCATTGTAGCACCACCACAGGGGAAATTATGCATTAAGTATTAATTCAAGTGTATGGGTTATCTGTGTAATGAAAGACAGGTCCTCCAGAACAAAAGACACTCCATTATGATCGCTGTCCATTGTAGTCAAGAGATGGGAACCCTGAACTGAGGGCCCTATCTCTTTAACTAGAATTTCATAAAAGAGTTCATGAAAATGGGTTCTCTAAACTGGATTGTCTATATTAAAAAGTATGAACTCAAGATGAGCTTTTACTAATAATCTACTTTTCCCATAATGCTATAATACCTCTAAATATTTTCTAATTAAAATTGAAATAAGGTACAAATAAAGCTACCAGACTATTGAAGAAAATACTAAACTAGTACTACAGTAGAGAATGAGTGCAGGGAAATTTTGTCCAAGATTTCATCCATAGCACAATTGCAAATAATCAAATCAGTACAGTATACAGTACAGTATTCTCTGCGGCAAAGTACAGATTGCACTCGGCATAGCTCAGGTCAAGTATGCAGCACAAAAGTTGTCATGTTCTGTTACGTACAATGTTTTCACAAATACTTTTTTACTCTGCAGTCACTAAGAATTTTCGAAGACATTTTCATTACAGACTTTTCTCATACTGTGGGCACTAAATTATAATGCTGCTAAATATCCATGTCTTTATTCTCTCCTAGGCCCTGGGTGTCAAGTTATTTTAAAAATATTCCACTGCGGATCTACTGTCTGCCTCTAGGTAACAAACCACAGAAGAAGAAAAGGATGCGATAACTGGAATATACATATACTTAAAAAATGTTATATTTTTAGAATATTGAATTTGAAATCCAGACAATCTTGGAAACGGCTAAATAAAATATTGAATTGATATATGATAAAAAAAATTGATATATGATGAAAAACTGATCTTGTCTATTTACAGTATATAGTTGTTACTGAAAAAACCATGATGCAACCCAAAAACCATGTGGTCATGCAACCATGCACAGTTTTCAAATGGACTTTTTCCAATTTATTGTTAATTGAATATTGATTGCGTTTTTGGCCAGTTTCACACAGCCTGACAGATCTGTACTACAGTTTACACACGTGTGCTGCTAGAAGTCCGCCTGGCCCCATTCACTAAATGGGTACCGGCCAGAGATCCGGCCGCAGCACAGCAAATATGCTGAGAGGCGGCCGGACAAATACCGCGTCATGCAGTGCATGTGGTTATGGCTGCATTGCTGCTTTATCTTGGTCAACCAGACGCTGATGTGTGGGACTGTATCCTAATGATCATTCTATTTAAAATAGTAAAAAATCTTTAGAACATGATAGGTTTAGGTACACCACCTCATCAGTACACTTTTCCTGGAGATTACTTTAAAAGGGCTATCCAAGACTACATAACCCCCCACCCATGTGCCGGGCCCCACACGGAAATTATACTTACCTTGGTCCCCGACCTAACAAATCCCTCTAGGGGTCCCTCTTGTTTATGCTAAAACTTAACTTTTATTCAACTTAAATAATAGTAAGTACCCAAGGAAAAAAAAAAAAATTCTCAGAGGACAGTAGGGAAATGTACTTTATATCCATTATTAGTTAAGGGAATGTAGTGTTATGCTGAGGATGCAGAGCTTTGTTATTCCCAGATATTATTTCCAAATAAACAATTTTTTTTTACTTTGGACTTCTGTGGTCTCGTTCTTATAATATAATAAATAGACCTTATGCTGAATAATCTATATGCCTTGCTGGTATATAATAACTATCATTGATTAGCGTCATAGAACTCACCAACACCATGAGTGGAACTTATATACTTATTGTTACTATCTATAATGGTCTCACAGGCTTTGTAGACCTAATACTCCTAATAGAGATATTGTTGGAACGTAGTAACAATCTGTATTCTGTCAATGATTATATCTTTATACCAGATACCACACACTGATGGGTCCCATACTCTCTACTGCATCTCAAATATACACTTATCTTCTCACTTTCCCTAATATCCTTTCTCTGAGTTTTCCCTATACTGTCCGCTGTTCTAAAACCATGTGCCCTACCCTCCCAACATGTTTCGCCGCGTAAGCGGCTTCGTCAGGGGAGACAGAGGTATAGGCCTCAGGGGAGTAACTACCATAGCGGCAGACCATGCGACTGCTATGGGGCCCAGAGCAAGAGGGGGCCCAGTCTTAGTTGGGATTCTCTCCTCTTCTACTGGAGGTGAACTTGGTCAGGACTCCACCCTCTAAAGGAGCAACGTTTAGCAAACGAGGCTGTTGAAAAATGCCCCAAAGGTCATTGAAATGGGGCCCTTACTTCTCTATGTACGCCACTGGTGCCCCTTAATGTCTCCACTCAGTAATGATTTGCCCCTTAGTGTTCCCCACACAGTAATAGTGACCACAATAAATAACAAAACCAGTACTCACCTTTCCCAGTCCCCATGATGAACAGAGCTGTTCAGTCTCTTTAGGCCTCCAGCCTATGAGGCACTGAGACAGGATCCCCGTGTGTGCTAACGAAATGGAGTGAATTCACCATGCTGACCTGTACTGAAGTACCGTCTCAAATAATGGAGTGTAGGCCTAAAATGGTCTGACAGCTCCCTGTCCCCCCAAACTATTCACCTGTATCTGTTTCCTCAGGGCAGAGATGCAGGTGAAAGTGATGGCCACCAGGAGATCTGGGGCACAGGGCCAAAAATCCAGGCATGCGCCAAAATCAAGGTATGTCCCCCAGATGCTTGATGCTAGTGACCTAGTGGTGCAAATGACGGCATAATCACAACACTCTTCCATAGATGCCAGTTGCCTGAACATATTAGGCAAGATGGTTGCTTTTATAATTATGTAAAGAAAATATAATAAAATAATGTGCAAGAGAAAATACAAACAAAAAGACTTTCACTGTGTTTTTAATGTGGATCTGAATATGCCCTATTATATGTATATTATAAAAACAGGTCCAATGGGCTTTTATATAAAATATGATGTCCGATTGGGTCTTAGTAGCTAAGTTAGGCTACTTTAACACAGGCGTTGTGAGATCCGACAGGCTGCCGGATGCATAAATGCATAAATCATGTTGTGTATGATTTGTCACCAGTATAACTGCATAGTAACATAATCCTGTTTAAAGACCTGAAAACGTATTGAAAATGAATGTTAATTATGTCTCAAACCTGACTATAACAGGCATACAAAACTTGACCAATAATCTTCCTAACAATGCAGTGTGAACAGGTTTGGCACTAAAGAAACATCTGTCTCAACCTCAATGTTTGTATGAAGACAAGATACTCCCTGTTTTATGACCAAATGATTACAGTCATTTACATAATAGGCCTAGTCAGAGGTACTTTCTAAGGGGTTATATGTCAGGGACTATTTTCTATGCAGGGGAGGAAGGGTTTTAACAAGAGAATTGCAGTGTATCCTGGAAGATGCAGGTGCTCGATGAGCTGCTGCCCACTCAGACAAAAGGGAAAAAAGTTCCTCAAAAACTAAATGTGGCCTTAACAACCAGAAATATTTTTCCTCTTCCATGTCTGAGCTGTTATAAATTATTTCCCTTCAATTTAGCTATATAAGACCTTGAATTTTTCAGAAAGAGTTGTAGTTTTCTTTTGAACCATTTTAGGGTTCATATAATGTATCAAATAACTTTTATTATTCCATTTTTAGGGGGGAGATAAAAAAGCAATTTTAACATTATTTTGTGGTATTTACTTTTGCAGTGTTTACTGTGTGGTATAAGTAATATAACTTTATTCTGTGAGTCTATATGATTATGATGGCAAATTTATATAGTTTTTATTATGTATTAATACTTGCATAAAAATACTTGTTTTTACAAAAGAATCTGTTTTGTGTAGCTGAGTTCCCATATGCAAAACATTTATATTTTTCTGATGACATAATTGTGTGAGGGCTAGTATATTCCTCTCTACTGAATTATCGCTATTACTGTAGCATGTAAGGCAGAGAAGCGATCAGCATATTGTGTGGTAAAGATACGATATGGACGGGAGGGACAGTGTAAAATGGAAATTTTATTGATGTTTGTGTGCAGGGGTACAAGTGTTTGGTAAGAATTCTTTGACACCATGATACAGATGCTAGTAAACATATGTGTCATGGTGTCAATAAAGGACCTAATTTGGCACAAAGGGGTGATAAGATGGACAAGTGCTCATCTTCTCAGTCCTTTCCTGGAAAAAAAGACCCTTATATGTGACAGTCAGAGAGCATATCTGGATTGATAGAGGAGAGGGGGATAGGTAACATGCATAGAAGTCCACGATACCTCCCCCTTGGGTTATGGATTATGTTTTTTCTCTCCTCCCTGCAAACTGTCAGCTATGCCACTGCCCCCCTCTCCTCCTACAGTCTGTCTGAGATCACAGACATCTGAAGGGGTGACTGCCTTAACCCTTCATATATCTGGCTTTGTAGTAGCTAGAGATGTGAGCCTGATCTTGTTTAAAATCTGACAATATAAGCTTGACAAAAGACTATTGAAGCATTAGATGCTTAAGGTGGGGAGATAGCCTTTAGAAATTTGGTAGGGAGTGAAAGCAGCTAAAACCTGGTTTTCTAAAGTCTGTACAGTATCTCCCAATGTAGAAGAGCTAATCCTGTAATTATTGCACACATCTCTAGTTCCTTCAGAGCCTGACATATGAAAGGTTAAAGCAGCCCTCCCTTCTCATCCTGCTGCCAGAGTGAGAGAGGGCGAGAGTGAACTTGAACATATAGTACCGCTTAGATAGCCACCACCATGCGCCTGAGGACTTGCATGCATACGCTAATTGGTATCTGGTGAGGAGACCAAATGTTGAGGACACTGATGCATAAACAGGTTATCTTCTCCTAAGGAAGGATGACTCTGGCCATACATGTCTCAAATCACAACCTGAAGAAGACAATTAGTTGAGAGGGAACCAGGTTGGATTTCTGAATGTTGATCAACCACTCAAAGTGTTAAAGACTGTCCATGAAAATCATCATACTGGTCAGGTTGGATTGGATGATCTATGGGAGCTTTGATCAGTTTAAGGCCGCATTCAGATGGCCGTAGTATTGTGGATCCGCAATACCATGGATGCCGCCCGGTGTGTTCAAAATGCCCATTCTTGTCCGCTGTTGCGGATAAAAATAGGACATGCTCTATTTTTTCGTGCAGAGCCGCGGCACGCTCTCATTGAAGTGAATGGGGCTGCATCTATTCCACAAAATTGTGGAATAGATGCGGACCCATTGACACGGTCGTGTGAAATGGGCCCTTATTGTCCAAGTATAGGATCGCAGCAATTCCTCTCGAATGAAGGAGAGCCAAGAGTGAGGTGAGCACCTTGGTGAATGTCCTTGGTACTATTGCTAGACCAAAAAGCAGGACCACAAATTGGAATTGGAGGGTCCCATTGTGAATCTCAAGTACTTCCACACTACTGGCGTTTATATTATAGTTACTAACATATGTACATGCAGCAATCACTATTGACTAGGGTACTTTTGAGGGACTGAGTGAGTTGCTGTTTTATCTATACTCTGCGGTACTTATTGTAGGTTATAGTTGCACTATATATTTATTTGTTGTATACTCCTTTGCAGCATATAAGAGACTAGACACATTTGCCTAGTGCCTGCATTTAACCCCATTTTAATATTATAAGGTTGGGCCATTTTTTCTTGATTTTACATGAGCCTCTTCAAATGGTACATGGTAGATAGGCATTTGGATATAGACATTGCGGTTTTGGTTGTTCTGTTCATCACTCAGTGAGCTCCCACTCGTAGCAGTAATGTGGGGCTGTGTTTTACCATGACCCTTCTTTCACCTATTTGTAATGTATTGTCCAATTGAGTAAAGATTTATATTTTAACATTGAGATTATATTTTTTCATATGCTAGCATTCTCTGTAGGGTAGTATTGTTTGATATAGATAGGCCCTCTCATTTAATTGTGATGTTTTGAGGTTCTTATTGGTTATTAGAGATGAGCGAGTAGTGTTCGATCGAGCCGGTATTCGATCGAATACTACGCTATTCGGCATACTCGATTTCAATCGAGTATAGCGGCGATGGCGCACTTAGAATTCGTTTCCCCTCCCACCTTCCCTGGCGCTCTTTTTCCACCAATCACCATGCAGGGGGGGTATGACAGGCCCGCGGAGCACGCTGGCAGCGCGAAAACGGCGTCTACATGCATTGGCTGGAAAAACCATGTGACCTCGAATCATTAAAAACTCAGCTCTTCCTGCTCGTTCGCATATGCTGCGTGAAATTAGTCAGGGACAGAGGCTGGAGAAGGGAGAGATAGGTTTTAGCTGTTGGACAGGCAGGAGCGTGATTAAAAGCCCTTATCAGGGCTACTATAGTGCAGTACAGTGATAGCTTTACTACTATATACACTCTGCAGAGAACGGCTGCTGTATTCAGGGATAGCTGCTGGAGTAGGGACAGAGAGAGGCATTAGTGGTGTATTAGGTGCTCTGCTACATACCAAACTATATTTGGCACTACTGTTCTGCGTTCTTTTTGGCTGCAAAACCCTGTTATATACCTAGTGTGTATATGCACCATCTGATCTGGCAGTATACGGCTGTGTACTTTTTTTTTTTTAAAATACAGTTTATTTGGCTCTAGTGTTCTGGGTTCTGTGTGCCTGCAATACCCTTTTTGTATACCAGGTGTAAATACCCACCGTCTGACCTGTTAGTACACGGCTGTGTACCTAGAAATATAAAAAAAATAGGCCTTTTCATTGGCACCTGTACTGTGCGTTCTCTTGCAAAATAATTTTATATACGTGGTGTTAATACACACCGTCTGAACTGTTAGTACACGGCTGTGTACCTAGAAATATAAAAAAATAGGCCTTTTCATTGGCACCTGTACTGTGCGTTCTCTTGCAAAATAATTTTATATACGTGGTGTTAATACACACCGTCTGACCTGTTAGTACACGGCTGTGTACCTAGAAATATTAAAAAAATAGGCCTTTTCTTTGGCACCTGTACTGTGCGTTCTCTTGCAAAATAATTTTATATACGTGGTGTTAATACACACCGTCTGAACTGTTAGTACACGGCTGTGTACCTAGAAATATAAAAAAAATAGGCCTTTTCATTGGCACCTGTACTGTGCGTTCTCTTGCAAAATAATTTTATATACGTGGTGTTAATACACACCGTCTGAACTGTTAGTACACGGCTCTGTACCTAGAAATATTAAAAAAAAGGCCTTTTCTTTGGCACCTGTACTGTGCGTTCTCTTGCAAAATAATTTTATATACATGGTGTTAATACACACCGTCTGAACTGTTAGTACACGGCTGTGTACCTAGAAATATTAAAAAAAAGACCTTTTCATTGGCACCTGTACTGTGCGTTCTCTTGCAAAATAATTTTATATACGTGGTGTTAATACACACCGTCTGAACTGTTAGTACACGGCTATGTACCTAGAAATATAAAAAAAATAGGCCT
This sequence comes from Rhinella marina, assembly GCA_900303285.1. Classification (NCBI taxonomy): domain Eukaryota; kingdom Metazoa; phylum Chordata; class Amphibia; order Anura; family Bufonidae; genus Rhinella; species Rhinella marina. The sequence continues at coordinate 40,922 of ONZH01025577.1, forward strand.
TTTCATTGGCACCTGTACTGTGCGTTCTCTTGCAAAATAATTTTATATACGTGGTGTTAATACACACCGTCTGAACTGTTAGTACACGGCTGTGTACCTAGAAATATTAAAAAAATAGGCCTTTTCATTGGCACCTGTAACTGTGCGTTTCTCTTGCAAAATAATTTTTATATACGTGGTGTTATACACCCGTCTGAACTGTTAGTACACGGCTGTGTACCTAGAAATATAAAAAAATAGGCCTTTTCTTTGGCACCTGTACTGTGCGTTCTCTTGCAAAATAATTTTATATACGTGGTGTTAATACACACCGTCTGAACTGTTAGTACACGGCTGTGTACCTAGAAATATTAAAAAAATAGGCCTTTTCATTGGCACCTGTACTGTGCGTTCTCTTGCAAAATAATTTTATATACGTGTGTTAATAACACCACCGTCTGAACTGTTAGTACACGGCTGTGTACCTAGAAATATTAAAAAAATAGGCCTTTTCTTTGGCACCTGTACTGTGCGTTCTCTTGCAAAATAATTTTATATACGTGGTGTTAATACACACCGTCTGAACTGTTAGTACACGGCTGTGTACCTAGAAATATAAAAAATAGGCCTTTCATTGGCACCTATACTGTGCGTTCTCTTGCAAAATAATTTTATATACGTGGTGTTAATACACACCGTCTGAACTGTTAGTACACGGCTGTGTACCTAGAAATATTAAAAAAATAGGCCTTTCATTTGGCACCTGTACTGTGCGTTCTCTTGCAAAATAATTTTATATACGTGGTGTTAATACACACCGTCTGAACTGTTAGTACACGGCTGTGTACCTAGAAATATTAAAAAAATAGGCCTTTTCATTGGCACCTGTACTGTGCGTTCTCTTGCAAAATAATTTTATATACGTGGTGTTAATACACACCGTCTGAACTGTTAGTACACGGCTGTGTACCTAGAAATATTAAAAAAATAGGCCTTTTCATTGGCACCTGTACTGTGCGTTCTCTTGCAAAATAATTTTATATACGTGGTGTTAATACACACCGTCTGAACTGTTAGTACACGGCTGTGTACCTAGAAATATAAAAAAATAGGCCTTTTCTTTGGCACCTGTACTGTGCGTTCTCTTGCAAAATAATTTTATATACGTGGTGTTAATACACACCGTCTGAACTGTTAGTACACGGCTGTGTACCTAGAAATATTAAAAAAATAGGCCTTTTCATTGGCACCTGTACTGTGCGTTCTCTTGCAAAATAATTTTATATACGTGGTGTTAATACACACCGTCTGAACTGTTAGTACACGGCTGTGTACCTAGAAATATAAAAAAATAGGCCTTTTCTTTGGCACCTGTACTGTGCGTTCTCTTGCAAAATAATTTTATATACGTGGTGTTAATACACACCGTCTGAACTGTTAGTACACGGCTGTGTACCTAGAAATATAAAAAAATAGGCCTTTTCATTGGCACCTGTACTGTGCGTTCTCTTGCAAAATAATTTTATATACGTGGTGTTAATACACACCGTCTGAACTGTTAGTACACGGCTGTGTACCTAGAAATATTAAAAAAAATAGGCCTTTTCATTGGCACCTGTACTGTGCGTTCTCTTGCAAAATAATTTTATATACGTGGTGTTAATACACACCGTCTGAACTGTTAGTACACGGCTGTGTACCTAGAAATATAAAAAAAATAGGCCTTTTCATTGGCACCTGTACTGTGCGTTCTCTTGCAAAATAATTTTATATACGTGGTGTTAATACACACCGTCTGAACTGTTAGTACACGGCTGTGTACCTAGAAATATAAAAAAATAGGCCTTTTCTTTGGCACCTGTACTGTGCGTTCTCTTGCAAAATAATTTTATATACGTGGTGTTAATACACACCGTCTGAACTGTTAGTACACGGCTGTGTACCTAGAAATATAAAAAAATAGGCCTTTTCATTGGCACCTGTACTGTGCGTTCTCTTGCAAAATAATTTTATATACGTGGTGTTAATACACACCGTCTGAACTGTTAGTACACGGCTGTGTACCTAGAAATATAAAAAAATAGGCCTTTTCATTGGCACCTGTACTGTGCGTTCTCTTGCAAAATAATTTTATATACGTGGTGTTAATACACACCGTCTGAACTGTTAGTACACGGCTGTGAAGGCAAAATATTGTAACCAAAAAAAAATAAAATGCGGAGGGGGGCTAGCGGAATCGGACGTGGACGAGGACGGGGGCGCGGAAATGCTGTTGGGGGCCTTGTTGAAGCCAGTGGGGATACAATGCGTGCTGGTGAGGGTCAGCCAGGATCCCACTCATCCAGAATCCCTGCCTTTATGGGACAGTTAAGCAGGGGGCGGGTTACACCGCTGTTGAGGCCTGAGCAGGTTGAACAGGTGGTGCAATGGATAGCCGATAGCGCTTCCACACAGTTGTCCACCAGCCAGTCATCCACACAGTCTCACTCTGACCCTCCTTCCTCCACACCTGGCCAACAGAGTCATCCCACCATTGACCCCTCCCAGGAGCTCTTTTCGGGTCCTTTTTCAGATGTGCCGGAAGAATCCCAGGAGCTAGCAGCGGAATTTGTTTGTAGTGATGCCCAAACACTTGAGTATTCGCCATCTCCTGCTGATGTGGACCCTGAACCAGCATCTGTTATCATGAGCGATGATGATGATGAGACGCAGTTGCCATCAAGGGAGGCTGTTGGAATGTCCAGTGGGCAGGAGGAGGAGCAGAGTGAGGAAGTGGAAGAGGAGGTGGTGGATGACGAAATGACCGACCCCACTTGGCCAGGGGTGATGTCCAGCGGGGAAAGCAGTGGAGAGGTGGTGGTCTGCGCAGCACCGAAAAAGGCAGCAAGAGGCAGAGGGATGTCCAGAAGCAGAGGGATGTCCAGAGGCAGAGGGATGTCCACAGGCAGAGGGATGTCCACAGGCAGAGGACAGTCCAGACAGAGAAGTGAGGCCACAGCCAGCAGGGCCGAAGCTGTTCCCGGCAGCAGGCAGTCGCGCGAAGCTCCCCCATCGAGGCCTCGTACTTCTGTGGTGTGGAGATTTTTTAATGTTTGTGCGGATGACAAACTGAGCGCGGTTTGCACACTCTGCCACTCAAAACTGAGTAGGGGCTCTGAGAAGAGCAATATGACCACCTCAGGCATGCGGCGTCACTTGGAAGTCAAGCACTGGGCTGAGTGGGAGAGAGCAAACGCAATACAACCTGCGCCCGGTCTTGCTGCCACTGCCTCTTCCCCTTTGTTGTGTGCTGCCACTGCGGTCCAGACCTCCAGCCAGGACACCTCCACATCTGCCTCTGCCTCGGCTACTTTGGGGCCTTCTCCTTCAGCCTCCCCTTCCCCCGCATCTTCGCCTGCACCTTCACACTCCTCGTCCCATCAACTGTCCATCTCGCAGGCGTTCGACCGCAGGCGGAAGTACGCCTCGAGTCACCCCCAAGCCCAAGCCTTAAACTGCCACATCTCCAAACTGCTGGCCCTGGAGATGTTGCCGTTTAGGCTTGTGGAGACGCAGGCCTTCCGCGACCTGATGGCGGCTGCCGCACCTCGCTATTCCGTCCCCAGCCGCCACTACTTTTCCCGGAGTGCCGTCCCCGCCCTGCACCAGCACGTGTCGCGTAACATCAGGCGGGCCCTGAGGTACGCAGTCAGCGCAAAGGTCCACTTGACCACCGACTCGTGGACAAGCGCTTGCGGCCAGGGACGATACATCTCTTTGACGGCACACTGGGTGAATGTTGTGGAAGCGGGGACGGGGTCGCAAACAGAGACGGCCTACCTACCACCCCCGCCCAAGATTGCCAGCATGGGTTCTGATAAACCCCCCTCCTCTTCCTCCTCCTCCTCCGCCTTAACATCGCCCTCAGCCGCTAGCTGGAAGCGTTGCAGCACTGGCGCGGGGAGACGTCAGCAGGCGGTGCTTAAGCTCATCAGCTTGGGCGACAGGAAGCACAGCGCCCCAGAGGTGAGGGACGCCATATTGCAGCAGACGGAGATGTGGCTGTCGCCGCTGCAGCTAGGACCAGGCATGGTCGTGTGCGATAACGGCCGTAACCTGGTGGCGGCTCTGGAGCTTGCCGAACTCAATCACGTACCATGCCTGGCCCACGTTTTTAATCTGGTAGTCCAAAAATTTCTAAAGACTTACCCCAACCTGGCAGAGCTACTGGTGAAAGTGCGGCGCTTGTGCGCTCACTTTCGGAAGTCAACTGTAGCTGCTGCCAGCTTAAAAAAACTCCAGCAACGCCTCCATTTGCCTGAACATCGGCTGTTGTGCGAACTGCCGACTCGCTGGAATTCCACCTATTCCATGTTGGCCAGGGTGTGTGAGCAGCAGAGAGCATTGATGGAGTACCAGATTATGAATCCACGCGTGCCTCCAACTCAGCTCCCTCAGTTTGCCAACCACGAGTGGCCATGGATGGCAGACATATGCGATGTACTGCGTATCTTTGAGGAGTCCACCAAGAAGGTCAGCAGCGAGGACGCTATAGTGAGCGTAACCATCCCGCTCCTATGCGTCCTTAAAGAATCGCTCATCGCAATAAGGGAGAACGCATTGCACGCAGAGGAGACGGGGGTAGGAGGAGACGCAACGGAGCTACACAGTCAGACCACACTTTTGTCTGCTTCACGGTGGCAGGAGGAGGAGGATGAGGAGGAGGACGACGTGGAGGTGGCTGTGCAAGAGGAGGAGGATGCTGGCGGCGAGGGTAGCAGTCAGGCTGTGTGCGTCCCATTGGTTCAGCGCGGATGGGGCGGAGAGGAGGCGGAAGAGGAAGAGGAGGAAATGGCAAGTGATCCTTCTGGTGGGGGCAGTGACGTCATGCCTATTCAGAGTCTGGCACACATGGCTGACTTCATGCTGGGCTGCTTTTCCCGGGACACACGTGTTGTCCGGATAGTGGAGAACAAACTGTACTGGGTCTTCGCAATCCTGGACCCCCGGTATAAAGATAACGTCTCCTCTTTTATTCCGGTAGAGGAGAGGACGAATCGATTGCTGGAATACCAGAGGGAACTCGTGCAGAACATGATGGAGATTTTCCCACCCACCATCGCTGGCGGCAGAGAGGAGAGGGTCTCCCAGAGTCCCACAACATCGATCAGGCCCACAGCCACCAGGGGAACACTCTCCAAGGTGTGGGACACGTTCATGGCACCCCCTCGTGCAACTTCCATCACTGCGGGGCCCGCTATCAGCAGGAGGGACAAGTATCGGCGGATGTTGCGGGAGTACCTGGCAGACCGTACCCCTGTCCTCCCCGATCCCTCGGCGTCCTACACTTACTGGGTCTCCAAGTTGGACACGTGGCTGGAACTGTCCCTGTACGCCTTGGAGGTGCTTGCCTGCCCTGCCGCCAGCGTGCTATCAGAAAGGGTGTTCAGCGCAGCCGGGGGCATTATAACCGATAAGCGCAGCCGCCTGTCAACCGACAGTGCCGACAGGCTGACGCTAATCAAAATGAACAGCAAGTGGATTGACCCGGACTTTGCTTCTCCAACAGTGGAAAGCAGCCAAAAGTGAAGTGCCATCTGTATGAAGTGCCATTTCCTCCTCCACCTCCTCCTCCTTAACCGCCGTAGATTTGCTCCATAAAAAAAAAAAAAAAAATTTATGGCTCACCTCTTGGGCCTACAAACAATTTTTAAGAGGTCTCACCTCTTTGGGCCTACAAACAATTTTTAAGAGGTCTCACCTCTTTAGCCTCCACACAATTTTTAAGACGTCTCACCTCTTTGGCCTCCACATAATTTTTAAGAGGTCTCACCTCTTGGGCCTCCACATAATTTTTAAGAGGTCTCACCTCTTGGGCCTCCACAAACCTAATTTTTAAGAGAGGTCTCACCTCTTGGGCCTCCACATAAGGGCCTCCACATAATTTTTAAGAGGTCTCACCTCTTACCTCTGAGGCCTCCACATAATTTTTAAGAGGTCTCACCTCACCTCCTCCACAAACAATTTTTATCATCTTGGCCTCACCTCTTGGGCCTCACATAAACAATTTTTTAATCATGGCCTCACCTCTTTGGGCCTCCACATAATTTTTAGAGGTCTCACCTCCTCCACAAACAATTTTTATCATGGCTCACCTCTTGGGCCTATAAACAATTTTTATCATGGCTCACCTCTTTGGGCCTCCACATAATTTAGAGGTCTCACCTCCTACAAACAATTTTTATCATGGCTCACCTCTTGGGCCTATAAACAATTTTTATCATGGCTCACCTCTTTGGCCTCCACATAATTTTGAGAGGTCTCACCTCTTGGGCCTACAAACATTTTTCTCATGCCTCACCTCTTGGGCCTTAATACAATTGTTAAGAGGTCTCACACCTCTTGGGCCTACAATACATTTTTAAGAGGTCTCACCTCTTGGGCCTACAAACAAATTTTTATTATGGCTCACCTCTTGGGCCTTAATACAATTTTTAAGAGGTCTCACCTCTTTGGGCCTCCACTTAATTTTTTCGAGGGCTCACCTCTTGGGCCTCCACATAATTTTTTTCGAGGGCTCACCTCTTGGGCCTCCATATAATTTTTTCGAGGGCTCACCTCAAGCTAACTTTGCGCACTCATTAAAATATTTTCACAACAAGGACCTAAGAGCCCTCGATGGGAGAGCTTTGTGTGGGGGCCTGTTATAGGGAAGAGATGCGGCCCTGCGGGCTCTAGCCTGCCTTCTCCATGAGCCTCTGGCCAGCCCATGGCCTCTTCCTGCCTTTTGCGGTCCTACGCATCCCTCAACATCCCCACTGCTTTACCTGCTAGACATGACACTGGGCCAGGTCGGGTCACTGACATCTCAAGCGCCAACAATTTGGGCATTTTAAGGCTTCTGCATGTGTTTGAGTTGTTTTTACATTTTAAAGAAGACATGTCTGACCACATCTCACACACACACACAATGACAATTAGGGGTGGGGTCTATTTGCTTTCCCCTTTGCCTATGCCATCTGTGGTTGTCATAGGCAACGTGATTTTAAGGGGTGCAGAATTTTATCTTCTTTTTTGTCTAGTTTGGCTTGGGGTCCATGGCAATGTAGAGGAAAGAAGGTTTCCTTGTATGGTCTCACTTTACAGAGAGGTTACATTGTCTTTGGAGTGTATTGTTGAGAGGCTGTGATAGTGGCGTAATAGTGCGACTTGGGCGCGTTATATGCACCCAGACATGCTTCCCCTGCTGTCCCAGTTGCATTCCAGCAGTGTTGGCATCCTTTTCTGAGGTTTCAGGGTGGACTTGGTGACCTCCAAGTGGTCGAATTGAGATTTCCAAGTGGCGAGCATTTTTTTCCCATAGACTTTAATGGGATTCGATATTCGGTCGAATAGTCGAATTTCGCGGTCTATTCGAATCGAATTTCGAACTTTCGAATATTTCACTACTCGCTCATCTCTATTGGTTATTTGATTAACTTCCAGTGTGAGACACAGACACGGTACGCATCCTGTATGTCTACGCCCAATGTGAACTCCCCTGTTTCTATGGAAGCTATCACCAATCTCAGGGACTCCATATGAAAATGTTTTGCTCAGACAATCTTGTTAAAGATCGTGAGATCCAACACAGGATGAACGATACCATCCTTTTTTACAGACAATGAACAGGTTTGAATAAAATCCTTAAAATATATTGTGAAGAGGAACTGGAATATTTATTCCCTGGGCAAGTAGAAACCCGATAGCTTGACCATGAGGGACAAGGCTTAAAGTATGGATTCCTTTTTTGGTCCTGAAGGGCCAATCTATCCGTCATTGGATAGTACTGAAAGATGCAAAAGTAAGGTGTGGTTTTCTTGGAGTGATTGGAGTGAGCTGACTGCAGGTGAGTGCTCAGTGGTGTCCGAGATAATCTTATCCAGCTTCTTACCAATATGGCGAGCACCAGACAAAGGAAGGGCTGTGAAGGCTTTCTTAAAAGTATTATCCGCCTCCCAACATGAGTGGCTACCAACAGTGCTGAGGGATATACCATTAATCTGGTGGCATCCAGAGAGGCCTCATAGATGTAGGAGTTGGTGTGTAAAATCTGCAGCGTGATATCCACCAGTTCCTCAGGGGATTCCTCCGGCAAGATACCTGTGTGGAGGCAAGAGGCCCATTTAGCCATGGCCTTACTCACCCTGGTGGAAGCAAATATTGGGTATAGGGCTGACCCAACCACCTCAAATGAGGATTTGGAGAAAGCCTCTAGGTTTCTATCCTTTTGGTTGGAGAAGCAGGCTGCAAATGCTATGGGCAGTGTTATATGCTTGCTATGCGGGAAACTGGTGGGTCCACGTTGGGGGAAGAGGGACATTTTTTAACTAGATCCTCAGGAAAGGGTTAAAGGATTTCTAGGTGTTTAGGCATAGCAAAATGTCTACCTTTCCAGCCATAGAGTTATCACTATGTTATCTGTGGTGTTATAAAGGACTGTAGATGATCTACTACATAATCTATACTCAGAAAGCTAGGTAATACTACTATATTACTATATTAGAGTTCACATTCCAGTTATTTCCATCAGTTATTGTGAGCCGCCAACACAGTGATTAGGTATGATGAAAAGATTTGCACCTGTTCTGTGTTCTGGACCTGGTTTTGTCTAATAACTGATGTAAGTAACTGACCAAATAACTGAAGTGTGAACTTGGCCTTATCTGCACTCCCTTGTTTGTGGAGTGTGTACCTGGGGTGGAAGGGGGCTCACACCTCTCATAAAACCTGGGTCCAATAGGAAAGTATAGATAAGGGCTATAGACCAAGTCGTTACAGCTGCTGTCTGACGGAGTCACTGTGAAGAGGAAGCAAAAGTCTGCAAATGCACTGAAAGCTGTAGAGGCAAACTTGCAGTTTTTTTTGTTTGTTTGTTTAATAAAAACTCACAGTACTATCGGGCGCTAAAACAAAACAAAAAAACTTTATTATAAATATTGGATAAAATAGGGTAGATACATGCGCCCTTCTTAAAAAAGGGTCTTATAGCAAATAGGCCAATAGTGACATTTTGTGGCGACTATAAACTATCTAGAGTCGCATGTTCAAGCCATAGGATTGTAATGTTATTGCCTTCATGTTGTAATGTTTATGACAATTTCAAAGGCCGCCGATTGGTCCCACAAATATGTGTTCATGTGGTGAGAGCACATGTTGATTTCCTGCAGCCAAACATTAAGTCAGCGCTCGTCTGCAGACTATTGCACGAGTGCAGATTATTGCACTGTTGGAGGTTGGAGGAGCAGCTGATTGACTGTGGGCGGGTAAGAGGGGTGTTCATGTGGTGAGAGCACATGATGATTTCCTGCAGCCAAACATTAAGTCAGCGCTCGTCTGCAGAGTATTGCGATGCGTGCAGACTATTGCACTGTCGGAGGCTGGACGAGCACGCTGATTGGGTTGTGGGCGGGTAAAGAGGGGTGGAGAATTACCCTCTTATACTAGGTATCTCGCCGCCGTGTCACGGCCAACTAGTGCCGGAGGTGCCGCCACAGAGAGAGGGTGGCGTGCGCCGTCCTTATATGTTTGTTTGTCTGTTATTAACAATTGGCAGTACTAATTTTGCTCTATTGCTCCTGATGAGGTGTTATTAGATCACCCAGAAACGCGTTGAGTGATATTTTGTGAGTGAAGTAAGCCATATTTATACAGGCACTATTAGTCAACCGGATAGGAGGCAGGTAGTGAGAGGTCCTGCTTTCCAACAGAGCAAGTTCGGTAGACGGGATACTGACTATATTTTGGCCATTTTTTAGGCAACTAGTGGTGTGCAGGGAGACCTCCACATCAGGCTGGGGCCTATTTGCTATAAGACCCTTTTTTAAGAAGGGCGCATGTATCTACCCTATTTTATCCAATATTTATAATAAAGTTTTTTTGTTTTGTTTTAGCGCCCGATAGTACTGTGAGATTTTGTTTATTTGAGGACGCCTACCTTCTAATAATTATAATTATCTGTGAGTCTGTTTGTTTAATAAAGACCAATTGAAAACATGATTTTAGCCCAAAATTAGTAGAATGCAATGATAAGAAAAATGCCTCCAAAGGTATTCATAGCCTTTAAGCATACTAAAGTGTATCGGTTTTGCTGTGTTCCTTTAAAGTCACGCTTATGTTCTAGATAATGTCTACTCAGTACTGCCATCAGGTACCATATTACATGCTCTGAAAATACACCCCCTGTACTAAAAATATAGCACAATGAAAAAGTCTTATTTCCCATTACCATGGAGAGTTCACTGCCTCTGTATTTTGCAGCTGTTACACTTTCACATCCGATATGTTCCCGTCAAAATCTTGCTCAAGCACAGATCACACTACTACATTGTTAGCCCTATTTATTAACATCACTGACAGCAAGAGTCTGGCTTTACATTATTTAGCTTGACAGACTTAGGAAATCGTCTTTTGCTCAAAGATACATGCCACTTCAAATTAAAAAAATTGAATATAATAAGTACCAATGTCATTACGAATATTTTGGAACAGCTGTGTTTTATGATGTACATCCAAAAAGACACTCACAGTCTTTAGTATACAGTATGCTGTTAATGACTGAAAGAATTTGTTACTGGCAGGTCCGACCAGAGACACTGCAAAGCACTAAAGGGTTTTCTCACGTTAGCAAATAGCATTTATCATGTAGAGAAAGTTAACACAAGGCACTTACTAATGTATTGTTATTATCCATATTGCTTCCTTTGCTGGCTGGATTCATTTTTCCATCACATTATACACTGCTCATTTCTATGGTTATGACTAGAGATGAGCGAATCGAATCCCATGAAGTGGAATTCGATCCGAATTTCAGAATAAATTCGATTCGCCTCGAAGCTGAATTTCCTTGTGCTTCGTGTCGGCGAATCGATTTATCCTGAAATAGTGTAAAAAACCAAAAAATCCATACTTACCTCCTCCATTTGCTCACGACGGGCCGCCATCCGCCATCTTGATTGAAGATCCCGGGCGAAATCCCACGCGTAGTGACGTATGACGTCACCATGCAGGCCGGCATGATGACATAATCTCGCGCAGCGCGAGATTTCGCTCCAGATCTTCAAGCAAGATGGCGGCGGCCAGCCCGTCGCGAGCAAATTGAGGAGGTAAGTTTGATTTAATGTATTTTTTAATGTCTATTTTACACTGTTTTTACACTCAGATGCTGCTATCATGCACGAACGCATGGTACAATGACGGGGGCGGCGCTATCGCAGCTCCCTGTCATTGCACCCACTGCGTACATAAAAATGCGCTTCGTGGCGAAGTAATTCATAACGAAGCACATTTTTTTGTAAAATTTGGCGAATTAGCCGAATCGAATTTCCAAGAAATTCGCTCATCTCTAGTTATGACCACCCTGCAATCCATCAGTGGTAGTCGTGCTTGCATACTACTGGAAAATGCACTAGCCTATGTGCAGTCCCATGGTCACAGCAACCAGAGAGGTTGATGCTTATTCCTACAGTGTGCAAGCACGACCACCACTGATGGATTGCAGGGTGGTCGTAAACATGGGACCAGTGTGCAATGTGATGGAAAAATGAATCCAGCCAGCAAAGGAAGCAATATGGACAATCACAATACATTAGTAAGTGCCTTGTATTAACTTTCTCTACATAATAAATGTTATTTGCTGAAGTGACAAACCCCTTTAAAGGGAGGGGGGTCTACAAATGAAATCAGTGGCCATAAGAATGCAATGAATTACTTCAAAATCACTATGATTAAGCAACAGGCGATAAAACTATAAAAGGATGAGGGAGTGCTAGGCTGAGAATCCAACTTCTTCCTGGACCCAAAGTAAGTGATCTTCACTACTGTTCTCAGTGCCTCCAAGTACTAAACCCTGTAAAAATGTAGAGAGGAAGGTGTGCTTCACCCTGCTTTGCTCCTCTTTTTTTGGATGCCATGATACAATTAAGTCATTAGGTTAGGGGCATGGAAGAGGGTTTTATTGGAGAGGGAAATAAAGTTGACAATGGAACAAGCAGTAGTGGTGTTTTCTCTTTTTTTTTTCATTTTTATTTATTTTCACAATTATACAAGAAGGAAAAAAAAAACAAATGCAGAATTGTTCATAATAAATAGAGTACAGAATACTATAACCAACCCATTCCACCCTAATAAGGGATAAAAAGAGACAACCTGAGCTGAGTAGAAAAAAGGAGAACCATTAAATCAAGGGAGACCATTCCAGCATGTTTTTTTTACTCTATTTCTATAGGAATATAACCTTTCATGATAAACTATTTTATCTATTAAAGATAATACAATGATCCCTCAAGATGCAATGACCTCAGGATACAATATTTTCAACATACAATAGTCATTTCTAACCCTGAAACTAGACTCTACATACAATGTCTCAGACCCAGATCCAACCAATTAAGGTCACTTCTCTAGTAAAATAGCTGGATTTGTTGCTAGTTAGCAGCTATTCCTGTATGTTATATGTAAGGACTTCTTTTATCTTAGTTATCTGCTTATTTTTCTTAAATCTTCATTTTCTCTTGTCTTGGATGACATTTTGGGGCTTTGGAACTGATAACTCAAATTACAATGGTTTCAACATACAATGGTCATCCTGGAACCAATTAATATTGTATCTTGAGGGACCACTGTAGACGAGAAGTATTCAGGGTTCTATTCGAGAGCCATACACAGATTATTAATAAACGGGTGAAAAAAATATTTTCAGAATCGAGGTTAATTTCACCTTAGAATAGTTAATATCAGGCTTATGCCAAAGAATTGTAGTAATAAGATTGAGAAGCTATTGCGTAACATGCTGTTTACTAATAATTTCATGTACCTGCATTCAGTATTCAAAAATAGCAGGATATATCTAAAGGACATGAAAAATGAAAAAGGAGTCATGCAAGGCCAAACATCCGGGGTATTCAACAGAGATATTGTGGAAGGAAGTGATTTCCCCTTTTTTATTCAAATCTCCCATATATATTTTACTTACATAGCGCTGACCTATTCCGCAGAGCTTTACAGACATTATCATCATTTGCTGTCTCTGTTGGAGCTCACAATCTGTTTCCTATCAATATGTCTTTGGAGTGTGGAAGGAGCATACAAACATGGGAAGAACATTCATGGGCAGAACATACAAACTCCATAAAGATGTTGTCCTTGGTTGGATTTGAACCTAGAACCGGAGTGTTAACCACCGAGCTACTACTAGAGGGAGGTAAGGCACCTGTAATAAAAAAATCATTAAAGGGAGTCTTTACCTGTTTTTCACCTGTATAACTAACAGCAGTGCCCCACAGAAGATTGCATACCCATCCCAGACATATCTGTGTGCACTGTGTATCTGTATTACATGTCCAGGAAAAGCACTTTTATTCTGCAGGAAAACAACTCCCAAGTGCCTGGCTGAAAGTGAAACTAAAAACAGCTTTCTCTCCTGACTCGATTTCTAACAGCTATATCTTCTGATACACTGGATATAACGCTGATTTTCGTATTGAAAGCTCAGAATGTCAGCTTTCAGAGAATGTCAGAACCATTTTTCTATCTGCTACCAATCCCAAGATCTGAGCAGTTAAAGCAGCCCTCCCCTCCAGTCTGGTTTGCTTTGGGCACTTGCAGCAGTAGAGCTGGGCACTTGGGAGCTGTTTTCCTGCAGAATAAAAGTGCTTTTCCTGGACATGTAATACAGACACAACGTGCACACAGGTATGTCTGGGATGTGTCTGCATCTTCTGTGGGGCAGTGCTGTTAGTTATATAGGTGAAAAACAGGTGAAAGACTCTCTTTAATAACATCCACTGATCTAGGTATCAGAATTGGGACATATGGAAAGCCGTCAGAATCCATTGAAGAGTTCCCAGCAATTTCCTTAAAAACCCTGGTAAACTTCATAAACAGTAATGGGTGCATTAACCCTTTCAGTACCGGAGGTTTTTTTGGTTATGCATTTTCGTTTTGCGCTCCCTGCCTTCAAACAGCCATAACTGTTTTATTTTTCTGTTCACATAGCTGTATGAGGGCTTGTTTTTTTGCGGGACAAGTTGTACTTTCCAACGCCACCATTTAATATTGCATATGGTGTAGTGGGAAGCGGGAAACAAATTCCAAATCGGGTGAAATTACAAAAAAAACACTATTCCGCTACAGTTCTACGGGTTTCTTATTTACAGCGTTCGATGTTCATTAAAACTGACGAGTTACTTTCATTCTAGTGGTCAGTACGAATTACCTAATACCTAATATGTATACGGCAATACCTAATATGTATAGTTTTTCCTGCATTTTCATAGTGATAAAATAATTAGAAAGTTGCCCTTTTTTTTTTTTTGTCATATCTTGACCCCTATAACTTTGGTATTTATGTGTACGGAGCTCATTTTTTGCGGGGCGATCTGAAGTTTTTATTGATACCATTCTGGGGTGTGTATGACTTTTTGATCACTTTTTATTTAATTTTTTTTAGAAAAAAAAGCGACAAAAAACAGCGAATCGCCATTTGGATGCTTTTTTCCGCCACACAATTCGCTGTATTGGAATTTTTCTTTTATATTTTAAAAGTATGGGCGTTTTCGGTCACGGTGATACCCATGATGTCTATATTTATTGTTATTTAGGTATTTATTTTTTAATTATACGGAAAGGGGGGTGATTTGAACTTTTATATATTTTTTATATATTTTTTAACATTTTTTTAAAATTTTTTTGTGATTATTTTAAAGCTTAAATATGAGCTAATATATTGTGTTGTTTTTTTTCTTTATGAGCAATCAGGGATTTACTAGATTGAGATAAATCCAAGAATTGCTCATTTCTTATCCTGGCCATCTAGTGGCCAGAATGAGAATTGCACTTTGAAAGCTGTAATCCTCATCAGCGAGGTTTACAGCTTTCAAATCGTGTACAGACACCGCGATTGGCCACACGGGGTGCCTGTACACCACCCGGAAGCGTACGCTTCCGGGTAAAGACGCAACTAGATGCCGTGATCACATGTGATCACGGCATCTAAAGGCCCAGCAAGACGCCACTGATCGGGTAAGTAGCGGCAAGTCTCTGCTGTTAGAAACAGCAGAGACTTGCCGGCCATGACGCCCGCCGCACGTGCGAGCGGGCGCCATGTGCCCGCATTGCCCCAGCGCCGTACATGTATGGCGCTGGTACTGCCTCTCTCTGTACATCAGAGATAACTGGAAATTTAATGTTAGATAATATCTATCCAGCTCCTCTTCCCCATAGACCACCAAGGACCTATGTATATCTGAATAATAGGAATAGAACTCCCCCTGAATCATCTATTGATTAGTCTGATTGTCCTTTAGTCTGCTTAAAGAGGTTGTCTGGGCTTTTTGTATTGATGACCCATCCCCAGGATAGGTCATCAATATCAGATCGACAGGAGTAGGACACCCAGCATCAGCTGTCTGAGGAGACGGTGTGCGCAGTAACATTATTCGAATGCCTATGGGGACCAACCACTTTGAAGCATCACCAGCAGAGATAAAAAAAATCTTTCTCCTGATATACTACGCTTAGGGCTGTATTACATCGCTAAATTTAGCAGACAATTGTCGAGAAGAAACCATTCCTTCCTGGCAAGCCCCTGCTCGTCAGTGAAGGAGACCACTGCATTTAGATGCAGCAATCTCCTCCACAGTATGGGGAGGAGTGATTACTAATGCCATCACTCGTCCCCATACACAATCATTTGCTGGCAGCAGAGTGTGATTAGATGGCCCGATCTGCTGCCGGCAAATGAAATGATTTTTGTGACCACATAAAGAATGCGATTACCCGATGAATCGGGTAATTGCCGGCACCCTTACACCGGCAGATCATCGCTAAGCGTTCCTACAAATGCTTGTTAGCGATGATGTAGCCGACTCTTGGCCTGTGTAATACAACCCTTAGTTTAGGGAATAAATAATCCCTGCTTTAGACAGCCTTCACTTCTCTATATGACAATCTGTTCTTCGGTGACTGAGCAGAAAATTTAGGATCTAAAAAAAGGATCATCTTCCTTGGTGACATTAAAAAAAATTGTCGCATCTCTCAGATTTTAGGCCATCCTCGCCATGTTCCCTAAAGGGGTCTGGCAAGGGCGAGAAGAAGTGTGGCCAGTCGCCCCAACAAATGTATCTTCATTTACACCAGTTTTCTGGCACAATTGAAGCCAGAAATCCAAGGCAGTTCTGAGCTGACATAGATTTCTATTTAGCCGCACAGACTGCAGGGGGTTGTGCCTAATTTATGATAAGGCGTGCACCTCATCATAAATTAAGTGCGTCCTCCAGTGGCACAGGGTATATCAAGAGCAGTGCAGAAAGCATTGGTCTCGATAAATCTCCCCATTGTCTCTACCCTTTGAGCAGATAAACTTGATGATTACTGTTCTTGGTGGAGCCCCTAGCGGTGGCTTGGGACTCCATGGGCCCTCTCAACTTAAGCTGAAAAAGATAAAGCATTAGAACCGAACAACTCTATACTCCAGTTCTATATGAACGCCACCATATCTCCTTTTTCACACCCTCTGAGAGAACTATTAATCTATAAGTAAGATTAGATCTTCTTGATCTGTCCTCCAAATCTGTAAGCTTTGCTTATAAAGCTTCATTTTCTCATATCCCAAGTTTTTTTTAAGATTGATGGAAACACTTTGAAACATACGCTGCAGTTCAGCAATACAGTGCCTTGCGAAAGTATTCGGCCCCCTGGAACTTTTCAACCTTTTGCCACATTTCAGGCTTCAAACAAAAAGATACAACATTTTACATTTTTGGTGAAGATTCAACAAGTGGGTCACAATTATGAAGTGGAACGAAATTTATTGGATCATTTAAACTTTTTTTGTAATAATAAAACTGAAAAGTGGGGCGTGCAAAATTATTCGGCCCCCTTGCATTAATACTTTGTTGCACCACCTTTTGCTGCGATTACAGCTGCAAGTCGCTTGGGGTATGTCTCTATCAGTTTTGCACATCTAAAGACTGAAATTCTTGCCCATTCTTCCTTGCAGAACATCTCGAGCTCTTTGAGGTTGGATGGAGAGCGTTTGTGAACAGCGGTTTTCAGCTCTTTCCACATATTCTCAATTGGATTCAGGTCTGGACTTTGACTTGGCCATTCTAAGACCTGGATACGTTTATTTTTGAACCATTCCATTGTAGATTTTGCTTTATGTTTGGGATCATTGTCTTGTTGGAAGATAAATCTCCGTCCTAGTCTCAGGTCTTTTGCAGACTCCAACAGGTTTTCATCCAGAATGGTCCTGTATTTGGCTCCATCCATCTTCCCATCAATTTTAACCATCTTCCCTGTCCCTGCTGATGAAAAGCAGGCCCAAACCATGATGCTGCCACCACCATGTTTGACAGTAGGGATGGTGTGTTCAGGGTGATGAGCTGTGTTGCTTTTATGCCAAACATATCGTTTTGCATTGTTTCCAAAAAGTTCAATTTTGGTTTCATCTGACCAGAGCAACTTCTTCCACATGTTTGGTGTGTCTCCCAGGTGGCTTGTGGCAAACTGTAAACGAGACTTTTTATGGATATCTTTGAGAAATGGCTTTCTTCTTGCCACTCTTCCATAAAGGCCAGATTTGTGAAGTCTTCGACTGATTGTTGTCCTATGGACAGACTCTCCCACCTCAGCTGTAGATCTCTGCAGTTCATCCAGAGTGATCATGGGCCTCTTGGCTGCATCTCTGAGCAGTCTTCTCCTTGTTTGAGATGAAAGTTTAGAGGGACGGTCGGGTCTTGGTAGATTTGCAGTGGTCTGATACTCCTTCCATTTCAATATGATCACTTGCACAGTGCTCCTTGGGATGTTTAAAGCTTGGGAAATCTTTTGGTATCCAAATCCAGCTTTAAACTTCTCCACAACAGTATCACGGACCTGCCTGGTGTGTTCCTTGGTCTTCATGATGCAGAACCCTGAGACTATCACAGAGTAGGTGCAATTATACGGAGACTTGATTACACACAGGTGGATTCTATTTATCTTCATCAGTCATTTAGGACAACATTGGATCATTCAGAGATCCTCAATGAACTTCTGGAGTGAGTTTTCTGAACTGAAAGTAAATGGGCTGAATAATTTTGCACGCCCCACTTTTCAGTTTTATTATTACAAAAAAAGTTTAAATGATCCAATAAATTTCGTTCCACTTCACAATTGTGACCCACTTGTGGTTGATTCTTCACCAAAAGTTTAAAATGTTATATTTTTTTTGTTTGAAGCCTGAAATGTGGCAAAAGGTTAAAAAGTTCCAGGGGGCCGAATACTTTCGCAAGGCACTGTATTTCCTTCTGCATCACGGAGACAATCATGGATTTTTCTAGTACGTAGGAAAAGATCTCAGATAAACCTCATAGTTGGCACCCTGTTGTCATGAACCCAAAAGAAAAATCAACTGTCTTGTCTACTTTCTCCCAACCTTTTCCAGGTGTACATCGTGGTAAATGACAGCAGCAAAAACACTGATGTTCTAATTTATGTTGGGAAACTGACACCCACTCTCAGCTCTGCTCAGCTTGGTGATGCAGAAATATTTAATCCAGACATGTGAAAGAACTCACCATATTACCGAGGCAGAGAACACACACTGATCAGCCTTTACATTTTAATCTCCTTTCTAATAACGTGTAGGTCCCCATCATGCTGCCAAAACAGCTCAAACCTATTAGGGAATGGACTCCACAAAACCTCTAAAGTACCTGCTGGAACCTTCCACAGATCCTCAATCTTAGATCTGGGGATTTTGGAGGTCAAGTCAACATCTTGAATTTTATTTCATGCCCATCAAACCACCTTTCAGCAATATCGCTAGGATATGCCATCAATGTCTATCTCCAGAACAAGGCCCTCAAAGTGAACAGAGAACATGTGTGCTCACTCTGTTCACTGCTATGACAGTTCTGAAAATAGCTGAGCACCAGTTCAGCCAATTTCAACCGTCCCATAATGGTGAATAGAGTGATGGCCGAGCTTGCACATTGTGCTCTTCATTCAATGCTATGGGACTTCTGAAACCATACGAGCTCCCTCACTTGGCTATTTTAGGAACTCCCATAGAAGTGAATAGAGCACCTGCACCGTGTGCTCTCCTTCACTTTGGGGACACCGTTCTGGAGACAGAAACTGGTCCCAGAGGTGGGACCTGCACGTTTATGACAATGATGGCATACTGGCTATCAATATCCCAGATGAGCCAAACCCTTTAAGTACATCGTTGAGCCATCTCTAACCTGGTGTAAACATGCATCCTTCTATTTCTATCATAGCCATCATTAACTCCTTCCCAACATGTGCCATGGGTACTGAGTTCTTGACACAAGTCGTAATAGTATAGTGAGCTGATCGGATGGGCGCAGAAGCTGTGTTTGCTCGATCAGCGGTACAGGTCTGGCTGTTACTGATAACCGGTCCCCTGCTAAAACCGCCAGCATTGGTGTAAACTCTGATGCCAACAGATTGGGTGGCAAATCAGGATATGAGCTCATCAGATATGCTTATATTTAGCAGAAAGCAGACAACCAAAGGAAAGTAAGGAAGAAGGAAACATGCCATACAGCTGTGGGGAACAAGGTCAGGGGTGCAGCTAGTCTCATTCAGGACAAAAACCATCATAAGCATTACTATTTGAGAAAAGGAACACTCTGACCCCATGTCTATCACTAGAAGACTTGCCACGATTGGGTTGATGAAAAGGAGAAAGGAGCATACAGCAATGCCATTCTGTCCTTTAGTGCCCGGTCAAGAATGGTTCATTTCTGCCCTCATTCACATGTAATTTAAGCCTGTGTACTGTCCATGGTCTAGGGCTGCAGTAAACGATTATTTTAGTAATCAAGTAATCTACCGATTAATCCAACAATTAATCGAGTACTCTAATAAGAAATAGCTAATTAAAAGAACGTTTACCTTTCTAAGTCTAAGTCAGCAGACCTCCCCCCATGCCATCAGTCCTATATGTCATTAGTTACCCCCAATGCCATCAGCTCCCCTGTGCCATAAGGCCCCTGTGCCTCCAGCTTGCCCCCCAGTGCCACCAGGTGCCTCCAGTTTGCCCCCCCAGTGCCACCAGGGGCCTCCAGTTTGCCCCCCAGTGCCTCCAGTTTGCTCCCCAGTGCCTCCAGTTTGCACCCCAGTGCCACCAGGTACCTCCAGTTTGCCCCCCAGTGCCACCAGGTGCCTCCTGCTTGCCTCCCAGTGCCTCCAGCTTGCCCCCAGTGCCACCAGCTTGCACCCAAGTGCCTTCATGTGCCCCCCCATTGCCATAAGATGCCACCAGCTTGCTCCCCAGTGCCATCAGCTTGCCCTCCAGTGCCATCAAGTGCCCCCCAGTTCCACCATCTTGCCTCCCAGGGCCACCAGGTGCCTCCAGCTTGCTCCCCAGTGCGCCTCCCAGTGCCTCTAGCTTGCGCCCCCAGTGCCACCAGGTGCTTCCAATTTGCCTCCCAGGGCCTCCAGCTTGCCCCCCAGTATCTCCAGCCTGCCCCAGGTGCCTCCAGCCTGACCCCCAGTGCCACCAGGTGCCTCCAGCCTGACCCCCAGTTACACCAGGTGCCTCCTGCTTGCCCCCAGTTTGCCCCCCTCAGTGCTTCCAGCTTGCCCCCCCCTCAGTGCCTCCAGGTTCAGTCCTCCCCCACCATCAGTCCTCCCCCACCGCAGTTAAGATTGTAATACTTACATGAACTGTAGAAGCGCCTTCGTACATGCCCCGGCTCTTCCATGGTCCCGCGCTGCACATTGTTCCTGACGTACACACTGCGTCATGACGCAGTGTGACGTCGGGTCAAAGTGCAGTGAGGGACCATGGAAGAGCCGGGGCGTGTACGAAGGTGCTTCTACAGTTCATGTAAGTATAACCTGTTAACTGCTGCTGCCGGCGGAGACCACAGAGCGGAAGTAATTTTACTCCCGCTCTGTGGTCACGTGACACAAACGAATCCTCGATGCAGAAAATTTGCATCGAGGATTTTTCTGTGTCGAATTCATCGAGTACATCGATGAATCGTTTCAGCCCTACCATGGACCCACAGAAGTGGTGCTATTCACATCATCTGAAATAAAATCTCAGAACATGTACTATGCTGTCGTATTAAAGAGCACCCTGTTAGGGTTGATCATGCAGAATGAAACAACCCCTCTCGTGCTGAAATCTGTGGCCCTATTTTAGAGAAATCTGCAGTTTATTGCATATGCTAAAAAGGTTTTGAGTGCACTGAGGGGTGGACCTAACACTGCTTTACCAACACCTCTCCCCCTTAGCCACTCCCTCCCCGTCAGTGACTGAGCCAGGCATCCTCACTGTCTTCCTGCCTGGCCCTGTAATCCTGCGCATGCGCACAGAATGTTCAAGCGGTGCCTGTACAGTACCACTCAGACAGCTTTCCCCGATGGATTAGACCTGCATGTGCTGATGACGTTCAGATCTCAGCATGAAAGAAAGCCAACTTTGATGTACTGCGCATGCGCTGACGAGCCCATATGTGGAATAACAGGGTTAGGCAGGAAGACAGTGAAGATACCTGAGCCTGTTACTCAAGGAGACAGGTGTGACTTAGAGGGAATAGCAGTGGAGAAAGAGCTCCAAGGACTAGGCCTGCCCCTCAGTACACTGAAGACCTCATTAGCCATACCTCCAACTGTCCCACATTTCGGTGGCCGTCCCAAGGTCCTGGGAGGGCTGAGGTATGTCCTGCTTTCAGCTGTCTCTGTGTCCTTATGATGCAGAGGCAGTTGACTGCAATGATAAAGCAGGGAGCTCTCAACTTCACTATTCAACTGCACTGCGGGCACAACGCAGGCACACTTTATGCTGCTGGGCTGTGTAGGAGAAGTACGTAGTGTTTTTTTTTATTAACAGAGGTGGCACTACTGAAAAGGGACATAAGTACTGTGGGGACACAATATGGGCATATCTATAGTGGAAAAGGCACAACGTGGGCATTACTACCATAGAGGGGTCACAATATGGGTATAACTACTGTGTGGGGGGCACAATGTGGGAATTACTACTGTGAGGGGGCACAATATGGGTATAACTACTGTGTGTGGGGCACAATGTCGGCATTAACTACTGTGTGGGGTACAAACTGGGCATTAAAGGAGTTGTCTCATCTCAGACAATGAGGGCATATAGCTAGGATATGTCTCCATTGTCTTAAAGGTGCAGGTCCCACCGCTGGGACCCGCACCTATATCCAGAATGGAGTGGCCCAAAGCGGTGGTTGGAGGACTCATACAAAATGAATGGAGGGCAGCTGCACGTGCACTCTCCACCACTTTTGGGGCTCCATTCTCCATATAGGTTCAGGTCCCAGCACCTTTCAGACACTGGGGGGGATATCCTAGCGATATGGCCCCATTGTCTGTAAAGAGACATCTCCTTTAATTACTGTGAGGGGGCACAATGTGGGTACTAACTACTGTGTGACAGCACAAAAGACTGGGCATGTACATACATGCGATGGGTGGAGTTAGAGGCGTGGCTTAGAATTTAAACAATTGCAGTGGCTGCTATGGTTCCTCTTTGTGATTTTAAAAGGTTGGGAGGTATGCATTAGCATATGTAATAAACTGATTTTTCTAAAACAGGAGTCTTTTCACTGCACTCAGCATGATCAACCCTACCATGCAGTAGGCCTGGTTCAATAGGGTTGATCACGTTGACAGATGCTCAGACTGTGGGTCTATAAGATGGAAATTTGTCAGTTTTGTAATCCCATTGAAATGGGACAAGGATAGCAGGAGTCCTCTCAATGCAGTGGTGGGGATGAGGACTATCATAGACCTGGCATCATGTAGGACAGGACACTATGCTGCCAGTATGGAGGGGGACCCCATGGTCTTCAGGTCTTCCAGTGCATGAAGCAATTGGGAAGGAAATGTCTGGTACAGAGGTGTGTATGAAGAGCGGCACTAATGCTGGAGGTATGAGGAGTGTGAGCCCGGCTACTACACACTACATGGCTGCCGGAGATGTGGAGAGACACGGACATAGCGCAGCTTCCTCCTCTCTGGCCTGGGATGTGAATGAAGCCGCCAAAACGGCAGCTTCCTCCTCTTCCTCCCTCCCCCCGCCAGCACTCACAGGAAGGAGGGGGATCCCAGAGCACCGGAGAGGAGGGCGCAGTCCCCGAACGAGCAGGCCGATCCCCCAAGCTAGGCCCGGGCCGCTTCCTGGTTACCAGCTGCCGTTGTCAGGGAGGGAGGAGAAGGAGAGCGGGTCACGGCGGAGGGTCAAAGGGGAAAGGTCACCCACCCAGCATCCTCCGGGTTGGAAACACAGCCATCTTGGTTCTGCGAGACAAGAAAATTCATGCGGTGAGTGTTTTTATTTGTCTGAGCCGTCACTTACAGTCGCCGTCTCTCCCGGCCCGGGCTCGGAGCTGTGGCGGGGAGGGCAGCGGTGAAGAGCCGGAAGCCGGCGGCCGGGGAGACGGGGAGCGGGAGCAGGGCCCGGGCGGCCGCGGCGGCTTTTGTCTGGATGTGGCCGGGGAGGGAGGCAGTGGATGGAGGAGGAGGCTGCTGTACCGCACGGCGATGCGGCGGGAAAGATGTGGGGGGTATGTGGTACTGCCGGGGGCTGCAGGGGGGACGCCGGCTGAGCAGTACTACAGCCGCAGGCTGCATCCAGGCCTAGATAATGGCTGAAGTGATAGGGGCTGTCAGTGATGCTCTGCTGGGGGCAGATCTGGCAGGACAGTTAGGCCTCTCGTGTTATGCAGGGCCTGGGCGTCCAGTACATCAGTGTGACACGTTACAGGTGTGGGGGCTGCAGCCGCAACTGTCACTTCCTGTCCTGGATGCACAGAAAGGCATGGTAGGCCGCTGAGGAGGGGGCTGCAGGTGTACCCAGCACCATCACACCTGGGGATGGACCTCCTGGAGTGCACATACAAAGTGGAGGTGTTGCCAATAGCAACCAAATGACAGCTTGTTTTCCCAGGCTCCACTGATGAAAGCTGATTGGTTGCTATGGGCAACATCCCTGCTGGTGGTCATACTGTCATTGATACATGGTTTTCATCCTCTGGCGCTTTATTATTTTCCTCATTAGGACTGTGTCGTCTTATTACGTTTGAGACAATGGGCCTCAGGACATGCCGGTGAAAGCTGGCGTTCTCACCCATAGCAACTGAATGCTGTCACTTTCTAATCTGTTTTTGTCAGGACTTGTTCTCCTCCCAGAGATCTGTGGACGCCCAAGCTTTCCTTTTCTGGACCTTGATCTGGCGCAGATTTAGACCCATTTATTTCCCCCCCTCGGAGCCAAATAGTCTTGTTGCCCATAGCAACCGAAGACACTTTCTGACATTAAAGAATCTGTTGCTATGGGCGACAAGGCCTTTGATGTCTTATAATGAGCAGAAATACAGTATGAAGTAATTCTGCATGAAGGAGCCTTTACTGGTTTGGAAGGAGTAGGTGATGGGATCTATGGTGTCTCCCTGTAAACTCAGGTACACTTTTAGAGCAGCTTCATCTGCTTGTAAGGTTACGTTCACACAGGATTTTTGTATTCTGCTTCAAAATAGGCACCAAAAACGCAAGCAGATCCTCCCTGTTGATTTCGGTGGAGAATCCACGCTTCAGTTTTTATGCTACCTTCTTCCCCACTGGTGATTTTAAAAATTGCAGGAAAAAGAGACCTGTCCATTCTGGACTCAACGCTCATCGAAAATGGCCAGGAATAAAAATCTTCATTAAAAGGAACCCCCCCCAGAAAATACTCATTTAGGCTGCATTCACACAGTCAGGAGTGGAGGCTACACGGAGGTAAGGTGTGGTGGGGAGATGTTCTCCTGGTCTGTTTTGGACCCGCTTCTGGTTTTGACCAAAATCGCCAAAAACTGGACCTCTTTCATCAAAACTGTTTAACAGGAAAACTGTGGTAGTTGCCCACAGCAACCAATCAGAGCTCACATTGCATTTTTTTCCTGAACACGCTAAGAAATAAAGGGGAGCTCCGGTTGGTTGCTATGGGCAACTAGGACAGTTTTCCTGTTAGACAGTTTTGACAGATGAAGCCCACTGACTGTGAAAGCAGCAATAGATGTGTGTGCCCTCAGTACCAGAGCCTACCTCACCCTCTAAGGGCATGTCTGTACTTGTAAGGGTTGGCCTACGTGGCTATCTTGGTCACACGACAGCTGTTCTTCATAGTGTAACCGTGTGAACATAGGTGTGATCACTGCTGGATTTTTTTGTGGTTTTGGGTTTGTGACAAACGTACGAGTTGTGCTGCAACCCCGTTCATTTCTATGCTAGCATCGCTACACTGTGATCCTTGGGCACCAAGATGGCCGTGTAGTTGAATTCTTACAAGTACAAAAAAACCCTCAGAGGGTGAGCTGTGTCCGACCAGGATGGCTGTGTACCCAAACCCTTACAGGTAGAGACATACCCTCAGAGAGTGAGCTATGCTGGATGGTGGCCGTGTAGCCGAACCCTTACAGGTAGAGACATACCCACAGAGAGTGAGCTATGCTGGATGGTGGCCGTGTAGCCGAACCCTTACAGGTAGAGACATACCCTCAGAGAGTGAGCTATGCTGGATGGTGGCCGTGTAGCTGAACCCTTACAGGTAGAGACATACCCTCAGAGAGTGAGCTATGCTGGCTGGTGGCCGTGTAGCCGAACATTTACAAGTAGAGATATACCCTCAGAGAGAAAGTTATTGCACGACCAGGATGGACGTATAGCTGATTTAAAAAAATAAAAAAATATCAAGACGTAAATTTTTTTTCTTCCCTTATTGATTTCTGGGGAAAAAAAAGGACTTGTGCAAAGGGACAGTCGAGTGCTTACCTGTGACAACTAATCAGATGCCATTCTCTTTTTTCAGAAACCCTTTAGAAAATGAAAGCTGCAATGTGATTGGTTACTACGGGGATTTCCTCCTCTTTCCTGTTGCACCAGTATCTCCCCCACTGTGTTTTGACATGAGGCCCTAATCTTCGTTATACCTTTGTGGATTGACTGACGGTTAGGTCTTGTTCACACATCCATACTGAGTCTTGTACCCCCAAAACATGGACAGTTTTTCATGTGGCATTGAGGTCCATATGTTCGCATATACCTGGTGATCTTCTGAGACGATGGTCTCCATGTTCTATGAGTCCAGAAAAGGGCATGCCCAGAGTTTCTTGCCCATGCTGAAAAAACAACGGTGTGAATAGAACCACTTCTATGGGCCTGTGTACTATCTTCATTCTAAGTGTACAGCCACGCTGTCAGGTTTCATCATGCAGTTTGAAGACCAGAACCAGGAGTGAATTAAAAAAAGAGAAGTGTCCGTCCTTTATACTTTCTCTCCTTTTATATTGCATTTCTGATTTTGCCTTCCGATTCCTCATGCAGAAACCTGACTGTGTGGTTGGACCCTAATAAGATCTATTTATTAAAAATGGCCACCTGCAACCTGTCCTAGAATGAGAGCAGGACTGTTTGCCTCCACTTGCAGAGCTGCCTAGGGGGTGAGGGATCGAGACCTCAATTCACACTACATTCTGGCACTCGTGTACACTACATATTGTTGAGTTTTCCTGTCAGGCTGCTCAGCCATCATGACATGTCATAGGCAGGATCGCATCATTACCATCTATTGTAGAGCCGTGTGTTGAGGCCCTGCCTCCTCACCCTCCCAGGCAGCCCATTGTCAACATTTTAAGGAATCCTGACTGATCCCATTGACATACAACTGATCTGGATCTGCTGCAGACTACACTATCTATATTGGTACTAATTTGTACCCTCCAAATTATGTGTTGTCCATGGATTCTTTACGCTACTTTAAACTGTGGCTCCCCAAACCCACCCTGCAGTATCCAGACACAACCTTTATGGAGCAGTGGTTTACCAGCGCATAGCATCTCCTCAAAATAGCTGATCAGCAGGGGTGCTGGAAGTCGGACGCTCAGGATCTGATATATTATAAGGGTTGGTCATCAGTCTTAAAGGGATTCTGTCACCAGGATTTGGCCTATAAAGTTATTCACACTACCGGATTGTGCTCATTGCGGTGAATGTAAAAAAGTTATTCTTATTGATCCCAGAGATGTATTTTATGTAAAAAAATAGTTTTTTTGTGATATGCAAATTACTTACATAAGGAGCCCAAGGGGATGTGCCCAGCGCCGTTGGAGCCCGGCCCCGCCCACCTCATTATTATTCACTGCAAATCTTCAAGCAGCCTTCCTCTGGCACCAACGTAATCCCGTGCAGGCACATGCGCACTGATCTCCTTGATGCCGATGCCAGTAGACCGCACGGGCGCAGCCTGCTTGAGGTACTGCGCATGCGCGGGATTACGCTGGTGCCAGTGGAAGGCTGCTTGAAGATTTGCAGTGAATAATAATGAGGTGGGCGGTGCTGGGCTCCAACAGTTGCGGCGTGGCCGGGCTCCAACGGTGCTGGGCACATCCCCTTGGGCTCCTTATGTAAGTAATTTGCATATCACAAAAAACGTTTTTTTTTACATAAAATACATCTCTGGGATCAATAAGAATAACTTTTTTACATTCACCGCGATAAGACAATCCGGTAGTGTGAATAACTTTATAGGCCAAATCCTGGTGACAGAATCCCTTTAAAGGGGTTCTCCAGGGTTTTTATGTAAGGCCCTTCCATTGGATAGGGCATCAATATCAAATAGCTTGGGATCCAACATCCAAGCTGTTCGGGAGTAGGTCTGGTGCTGGAACTACATAGCTTGATCTTAAAGAAGAACTCCCACAAAAAATTTTATTCCATGTCCTGCTAGAAATGTACATGATGTAATCTGTAGTGACTGTCATTTTCTTACCAGTGTCTGTATTTGTGAGTTATATCTCCCTGATGCTTCTCATCTGTGTCATGTGACCAGCAATCAGACTCACCAGATAACACAGCATCTTATATGTGGACAGGAAGTCTATTTCTCTATGTATTCCTATGGGAACCTCACTCTGAGTCTTATAGGAATGAATAGAGCAGTGACTGGCTTCCTGTCCTGTGTCAGTTGGAGATCAGGGAGTTGGTCACATGACACAGCTACAATTGGAAGACGGGATAACTCACAAATATAGTCTCTGATAAGAAGATTGCATTCACTACATTTTATATCATGCACCTTTCTAATAGGTCAGAGAATAAAAATTTTTGTGGGAGTTCTTCTTTAAGGTACATTCACGTGAATGTAAGACGCGTGCTCGTGCTGCAGACCACAAATTGCGGCCCGCATTGCATGGGCACTGGCCGTGTGAATCTCGTATTGTGGCATGGTCCCATTCACTTGATATGGGATTCACGTGGCCGGTTCCATATATTGCACTGACCGCTTACGGTGGTGTGAATGGACCCTAATTTTGATGAACTATCCTGAGAATAGGTAATCTGTATTAAACACTCGGACATTGCCCTTAAATATGGTAGGTTTATGACAACTGTAAAAAAAAAAAAAAAAATACCGTACCACATAGTTTCCAATCACAGCTCAGCTTTCGTTTGTCAAGAGTCTTAGAAGAAATGAATACAGTGCTGTCACTGGTTGCTATGGACACCAGATAGTTTTCATATACCCCCCCCCCATCTCCCAAATTGCATTCCTTTTTTTATTTATTTACTGTTCTTGGGGGCGTAGACTCTGTTGACACGTCTGTTTTAGTAACTACTTGTATTCCATATCAACAGTTATTGTAATGGTTACAGAGCCTTTATTCTTAAGGGTTCTGCATTTGCTGTTCCTTTGTTATTCCTCCTGGAAATGTTTGATTAGACATAACTCTTCTTTCCCTAGTCGTTGACATATGTCTCTGTACATGCTGGCACTGTCCAGTCAGTATTGGGGAAAAGGCAAACGCTCCTGATGGGTGTTTTACTCCTAGCACACTGACTCATGCAGGCCATGCACACATCTGATCCTCAAAACTCTCCAAAGGTCTATGCTAACAAGATCTGAAGCTGTACGAAATGTCATCTTTCTTTAGGGCTGATTCACATGACCGTGATTTGTCCGGGAATCATTGTCTGTGTATTGGCTGCACCTCCAGGGCCGACCACGACTCCTTAGACCCGAACTGACTGCATTATTGTAATTTATGACACACAGGCTGTGTTTTTTTGGGCCGATCATGGTCATGTGAATCAGCCCGTATAGTGTCCTAAAAATCCAAGTGCAGTCGCAGGCTATTTTATTACAATGATATGACTACCTCATGGAGAGCTGCTTTATTCCGCTGAGGATCGGGACAATTATCGGGGTTGAATGTTTGTATGAATGCTCGTTCCCAATAATTTCTCTGCATGAATCGGGCTCCATGTAGGAGTGTGTGTTTTCCCATAGTGAACTCCTGTCCCCGGACTTCACGGCATCATAATGATTTATAATGCTGTGTGTCTCTGCCTGACCTCCGCTGTAATGAATTGATGGCATTATGTGAGTATAAATCATTACAATGGAGGTCGGGCAGAGACACACAGCATTATAAATCATTATTATGCTGTGAGGTCCTGGCACAGGAGAATTGAGCCACCTTATCTCTGTGTAGCCTGCACTCCTGTTTTTGGATCACAATCACTGATGAAACACTGTGAAATCGGTCTAAGGCTTAGTAGTAGGGAATTGGATGTTCCCTGCAACGCTTTATCTTTTATCGTAGCGGCATTGAATAATACGTTAGAGAATTGCTCTCTTAGCAAATCCC
This sequence comes from Rhinella marina, assembly GCA_900303285.1. NCBI lineage: Eukaryota > Metazoa > Chordata > Amphibia > Anura > Bufonidae > Rhinella > Rhinella marina. The sequence continues at coordinate 70,594 of ONZH01025577.1, forward strand.
CAAATATACAGTACAAAGCAGGTACAAGGTAATCGGACGCTTTAAAGCAAGCTGTGGTTGGGGAGGACGTTAATAATAGATATCGTAGCATACGTGGCTGATTGAATGTACCATAACCCATGGGACATATTCTTCAATGGCAAGTGGCGATTACTCCTGCAAGCACTGGTCTTAATTATTAATAACCAATATGTCTTGTGCTTATATGAGAAGACCAGTTTTTATGTACCTGCAGTTTATGCTTAATTATTACTCTTCTCAGATTAAAAGGAGGTAAACGTAATAGCAAACATCCCGCGCCAAATCGTTTTCCTGTGAAAATAATGTCATGAATCTCATGCCACTGTCATAGCTTCCGCTGAATCCATATGTAAAACATACAAATTTGTGAGAGAGAAATCTGTGTATAATCTCCATGTAAGACACGTGGATTTTGCCCTATGCATGTCCACCTCAGAACTTTTATGTAAGAAATGCGGATTCTGTGGCGGATTTGTCCGCAGTATAAAATTTATGGTGTGTGAATTCACCCTGACTGAAGGCTGGCATTGTAAGCCCATAATGTGAAATATACCAGTCTAAAGGCCGGTTTACATGGCCTGATGGAACAGATGATTGTTGGGAAGAAAGTGTCCGTGCCTGCTCGTCAATGGAGGAGACCAATGCATTTAACATTTTTCGCCCTATAAGATGTACCTAGGTTTTAGAGAAAAATAAGAAAACTATATTTTTCATCAGATCACAGCTCAGACCCCCAATGTTAATCAGAACACAGATCAGTCCCCCAAACATACCTCATACCAAACTGCCAGTGTTAATCGGACCTCAGCTCAGACCCCCAATGTTAATAAGACCACAGATCAGGCCCCCAAATCTTAATCATACATCAGCTCAGACCCCCAATGTTAATAAGACCACAGATCAGTCCCCAATGTTAATAAGACCACAGATCAGGCCCCCAAATCTTAATCATACATCAGCTCAGACCCCCAATGTTAATCAGAACACAGATCAGTCCCCCAAACATACCTCATACCAAACTGCCAGTGTTAATCGGACCTCAGCTCAGACCCCCAGTGTTAGGGTGTATTCACACGACCGTAGTTTTGGGTCCGCAATTTTGCGGAACGGGTGTGGACCCATTCATTTCAATGGAGCCGCAAAAGATGCAGACAGCATACCGTGTGCTGTCCGCATCCGTTGTTCCGTTCTGAGGCGCCACAAAAAATATAGAGCATGTCCTATTCTTGCCGCAAGCATGGACAAGAATAGGCATTCTCTATATAGCGCTAGCCATGTGTGGTCCGCAAATTGCGGAACGCACATGGCCGGTATCTGTGTTTTTCGGATCCGCAATTTGCAGACGGCAAAACACTTACGGTCGTGTGAATGCACCCTAAATCAGATCTCACCTCAGACCATGGATCGGGCCCCCAGTGTTAATCAGACTTCAGCTCAGACCACCAATCAGACCTCGGATCAAACCCACGATGTTATTCAGTGCCACTCATGAGATCCAGCACTTTTCCTGCTGCGTTGTGCTCTGACATCACAGAGCGCACCTAGGCCCTCGTATTGTGCACAGGTCACAGCACAGCATGGCGAGGACCAGGGACCGGCGAGTACTGATCCAGCAAGGAGAGTGCTGTATTTACTGCTCGCCGGTCCTCATGTATTAGTGAGCACTTATATAATGGAAGCGCTCATTCATTCATAAAACTGCGTCTTATAGAAGTGAGAAATACCATACATGTAGAGTTCATCTCCACTGTATCCGATCCGAATGCCATCACTTGATTTGCTGCCCACAAACAGCAGATGTCTGCATGAACAATTGTTTCACCCGATGAACCAGCATTTCTCCTCCACTGAGGAGCAGGCAGTTGTTGAAGGAACGCTTTCTTCCTGACAATCGCCTGCTCCATCCGGCTGTGTAAACTGGCCTTTATGGCATTTTATTAGGGGTGGACTCCCGCCTAAAGCACTTCTACGAATAACATTTAGCAGCATTTTTCACAATTTTTGTTCATATTTTGTATAAATACACATGGCCGTTGTCCGTGTTTTGCCGATCCACAAAACTCTTGCGGATGTGTGAATTTACCCTTAACGTGAATGGGACTTAGCTGTGCTTAGGCCTTGTAACCAATGTAAGGAGAGACCAAAGGGTGGGGATGGGAGTTGGACCCCCGCCAATCTGATATTGATAACCTATCCAGGGGATAGGTCATTAATATTAAATTCCCGAAGAACCCCTTCTGCTAATATTGATTTTTAAGCAAGTGCCTGTAGACTGCCCCCTGAAATAGAAGATTCATACTTACCTGCTCTACACTCTCCATCATCCGGTCCTGCACTTTTTACATCCAGTAGTGCATGAGTATGGTCACATGCCCCACTCCAGCCAATGACTGCCTTCAGTGGTGAAATACTGCTTGTGGCCGCTTCACCGCTGGCGTGGTATATGTGACAATGCCAGAAGATGGAGGTATTGAGGAGTACCAGAGTCGTATGGAGCAGGGCTGTGGAGTCGGTAAGCCAAAGCCCCGACTCCAACTCTGACTCCTCAATTTCCCCTAACTTCGACTCCGACTTTTTCATACATGGCGCATGTTTAAAGAAGAACTCCCGCCAAGTTTATTCTCTGACCTGTTAAAAATGTGCATGATATAATCTGGAAGTGAGGCTCCCATAGGAATGCATAGAAAATTAGACTTCCTGTCCACACATAGGATGCTGTGTGAGTTGCTGGGTCTAATTCCTAGTCACATGACACAGATAAGAAACTTCAGGATGATATACCTCAAAAATTCAACTACTGGTAAGAAAATGACATTCACTACAGATTACATCATGTACGTTTCTAGCAGGACATGGAATAAAAAATTTTGCGGCAGTTCTTTAAGTGATAACTTTAAACAAACTTTGCATAAATCAATAGTCCAGATATGTCATGACAAAAAAAAAGAGTCTGTAATATATGTTTTACTAGATATCTTTACTCTGAACTTTCAGTATCGGGCTTTTCTCTGGGTACAGCTCACTAAGGGCCTGATGTATAAAAACTGTCTAGGTCTAAGACTTTCTTTGTTCCCATAGCAACCAATTAGAGCTCCCCTTTCATTTCTCCAGAGCACTATATGAAATGAAAGGGGAGCTCTGATTGGTTTCTATGGGCAACAAAGAAACTTCTACACCTACACAGTTTTCATACATAAGGCCCTAGGTGTTTTACATCAGAGGAAAAGCAAACTAAGACATAAAGCATAGACAGAGAACGTGCACTGGACAATTGATTTATGCACAGATTATTGAAAGTTTAGATATACTAAGAAGTACCGTACTTGCCTTAAAGGGGTTTTCTCACATTGATTCACTGACTGACAGGCAGTTTACACTCACCCTGTCTCCTCAGGCTGTGGGAGGATCTGCAGCAGTTATTAGCATATATTAACTTACTCTGAGACAGAGCATGAGATTGTAATCTCTAACACAATTACAGGTAAAGCCATCCTTCTCAGTCCTCACAACACTTGGATCTTTTTCTTACTGCAGGTAATCTCTCAGAGCTCAGTCTCATCATTCTTCACTGCTCTAAGGCAATCAGATAAGTCTTTCTGGTCTGCAGGTTACCATAGAAACCTGTGTACAGTGAGAGACCTGCTGAACTGTCTATAGTTCATCCCTGACCAATGTATTTAGAAAATGTCTTCTTTTAACTGTCCCTTTATGTTGAAAGCTAATTTTTGTAACTAGTGAGAAAACCCCTTTAATCCTGTTTTCTCTAGCGGATCTGAGATGAGTGCAGCCATTCCTTCCCAGTACCTTTTTACTCTGATCTGTAGCAGAGGAGCTTCACTTCTGAGCATCTTCATAAAGGGCAGCACACAGTCATCTCAACTGAAAACCTAGATCCTTAGTACATTTATGACATTTCATCATTTTCCCAAATTCTTATAAAAATATATTCAACACAATTTATTATATATTTTTGGAGTCAGATGGACACCGACTCTGACTCCACAGCCCTGGTATGGAGCAGGCAAGTATGAATCTTCTATATCAGGGGACAGGCTGCAGGCACTTGCTTAAAAATCAATATTACCAGAAAACCCCTTTTAACGAATTTTAAAATCCTGCAGTTCTTGCACGGACCATTAAGCCTAATAATAGTTGCCACTGCTTGGTCTTGGGCCTGTTAGGCTCTGATGACCACCCTTTACAAACCAACACCTGTCACATCTGACTGCTCAGCCAGCAAATAATGTAGACCTGTCTACACACAGTGCAGTCAATCTGCCAGGACCTAGCCATGTCACCCTCCTGCCTGCTTACAACAGAAGGAGCCAGGGTGCTGCCTCTGCATGATGGGGCACTGCGGCTGGCAAATGCAATAGGTATTTTATTTTTTGTGTGTTAGTATGTCTGTACCATATAAAAATAAAAAAAATACCACTCATAGGAAATGGACATGGGCCATGTTCACCTCTTACGCGCAGATCTCGCGTATGGATAAGTATACATCTTATCCACACCATAATTCAGTACAGCAAAGTAAATAGGATTTTAAAAGTCTACATATTGTGGTAATTAACTGGGTCTAAACTGACCTGTGATGAGGATCTTGATATCTACAGACTATCAATTCTTTCTGCGGGTTTTCATTGCGGATTTCATCAATCCTCTAAATGCATTGGGTGGGGTCGGGGGATCTTGAACAGAATCTGCATGTAACGTGGTAGATTAAAAAAAAAATACAATAAAATTCAGCAAAATCTTAATGAAAATCTGCATCCAATCCATTCCTGTGTGCGTGTGGCTCTGTTCACGTGTCAGTTTAAAATCCAGAATTTAATTATGCAGCGGAAATCCGAGACTGACCCTGTGGATTTGCTGCAGACATGCTGCTGTGTGTGCATCAGATTCGCACAAGGATTAGTTCCATTATTATTCAGTGGACCTAATCCTCGGTACTTCCATTTGAAATTAGTAGTAGCCACTTATTTCTATGTTGGAGTTTACACTAAGTTGCAGACAATGATCCAAACTTTCTGTTGCATGTGAATGCGGTTGTGCGAATCCTTAGGGCTGTCGAATGCGGGAATCGCGTTCCGTGTATGAGCGTGATCCTCCGTTCTGGCCTTGTAAGATTGCGTGGCATTATACTGATTTATAATGTTATATGGCTCTGCATGACTTCACTGCTGACAGCTTTATGTCACTATGATCCTGTAGCAGTAAGGTCAGGCAGAGACACAGAGCATTATAAATTAGTATAATGCCATGCAATCTTACAAGTCCAGAACGGAGGATCACACTCACACATTGAGCGTGATTCCCGCAATGGACTCGCTCATGTGAAACAGCCCTTAGGCTACCTGTACACGAGTGTGGGTTTGAAAACATAGTTTCCATACCAAAATCTACATTTGTTTGCATTGTAAACGGTGAAATACACACAAACAATTGACATGCTGCACAATTCTAAATATGCACGGCAGTTCAGATTCCACGTGGGAAAAAAAGGCAAAGTGTACATGAGATTTGTCCAATGTCATCCACTTTGCTAGTACTGTATTATGTTGGTACAGCCTGATGTGACGTGGTGAGTTGAGACAGTCCTTCTTAAAGAGGACCTTTCACCACTCCTGACATGTCTGTTTTAATAGCTCCATGCATTCCCCATGTAATAACAATTCTGGAGCATCTATTCTTATGGCTCTATGTTGTGCCATTCCTTTATTATTTCCACTAGAAGTTATGAATGAATTGCTATTTGTCTTCAGTAAAGGAACAGAGGGGAGGTAACAAGTTGGGGGTGTATATCTGCACAGTCTGAACATGGCAGCACTGATTGGGTAGAGTCAGTCTGTGCAGGTACACACCCCCAACTGGCCACCTCCCCTCTGTTCCTTTACTGAAGGCAAATAGCAATTCATTCCTAACTTCTAGTGCAAATAATAAAGGAATGGCACAACATAGAGCCATAAGAATAGATGCTCCAGAAGTGTTATTACATGGGGAATGCATGGAGCTATTAAAACAGGCATGTCGGGAGTGGTGAAAGGTCCTCTTTAACTTGGATTGGCCAATCCAGGGGTCAAGCCCCCTAGAGGGCGGAGTCTGTTTCTTAAAAGAGTAGGCAGCATCGGGGGCAACTCGCCACTGCCTCTATAAAATTCCTGACACATGAACTGTATTACTATGTACTCCTTAATGAACCGATGCTGGCAAAATGCATTGGATTAAAAAAAAAAATCTGGTTCCCTTAGTGTCAGGGTGTTGTCAGCTTACAGTGTGTGTGTATGTATGTATACATACATACAGTCATGGCCAAAAGTTTTGAGAATGATACAAATATTAATTTTTACAAAGTCTACTGCTTCAGTTTTTATAATGGCAATTTGCATATACTCCAGAATGTTATAAAGAGTGATTAGCTTAACAGCAATTACTTGCAAAGTCAATATTTGCCTAGAAAATGAACGTTATCCCCCAAAACACATTTCAACATCATTGCAGCCCTGCCTTAAAAGGACCAGCTAACATCGTTTCAGTGATTGCTCCATTAACACAGGTGTGGGTGTTGATGAGGACAGGGCTGGAGATCAATCTGTCATGATTAAGTAAGAATGACACCACTGGACACTTTAAAAGGAGGCTGGTGCTTGGCATCATTGTTTATCTTCTGTTCACCATGGTTATCTCTAAAGAAACACGTGTAGTCATCATTGCACTGCACAAAAATGGCCTAACAGGGAAGAGTATCGTAGCTAGAAAGATTGCACCTCAGTCAACAATCTATCGCATCATCAAGAACTTCAAGGAGAGAGGTTCCATTGTTGCCAAAAAGGCTCCAGGGCGCCCAAGAAAGACCAGCAAGCGCCAGGACCATCTCTTAAAAGTGTTTTAGCTGCGGGATTGGGCTACCAGCAGTGCAAAGCTTGCTCAGGAATGGCAGCAGGCAGGTGTGAGTGCATCTGCACGCACTGTGAGGCGGAGACTCTTGGATCAAGGCCTGGTCTCAAGGAGGGCAGCAAAGAAGCCACTTCTCTCCAGAAAAAACATCAGGGACAGACTGATATTCTGCAAAAGGTACAGGGAGTGGACTGCTGAGGACTGGGGTAAAGTCATTTTCTCTGATGAATCCCCTTTTCGATTGTTTGGGACATCTGGAAAACAGCTTATTCGGAGAAGACGAGGTGAGCGCTACCACCAGTCTTGTCTCATGCCAACTGTAAAGCATCCTGAAACCATTCATGTGTGGGGTTGCTTCTCAGCCAAGGGAATCGGCTCTCTCACAGTCTTGCCTAAAAACACAGCCATGAATAAAGAATGGTACCAGAATGTCCTCCGAGAGCAACTTCTCCCAACCGTCCAAGAGCAGTTTGGCGATCAACAATGCCTTTTCCAGCATGATGGAGCACCTTGCCATAAAGCAAAGGTGATAACTAAATGGCTCAGGGAACAAAGCATAGAGATTTTGGGTCCATGGCCTGGAAACTCCCCAGATCTTAATCCCATTGTGAACTTGTGGTCAATCATCAAGAGACGGGTGGACAAACAAAAACCTACAAATTCTGACAAAATGCAAGCATTGATTGTGCAAGAATGGACTGCTATCAGTCAGGATTTGGTCCAGAAGTTGATTGAGAGCATGCCAGGGAGAATTGCAGAGGTCATGCCAGGGAGAATTGCAGAGGTCTTGAAGAAGAAGGGTCAACACTGCAAATACTGACTTGCTGCATTAACTCATTCTAACTGTCAATATAAGCTTTTGTTACTCATAATATGATTGCAATTATATTTCTGTATGTGATAAAAACATCTGACAAACACACATAAAAACCAGAGGGCAGCAGATCATGTGAAAATATAATATTTGTGTCATTCTCAAAACTTTTGGCCATGACTGTACATACATATATATAAAGTACCTACTATACCAAACCCGTTCTCAACTTTGCTTATTGTAACTTATAGACTACTAGATTCTTTTTAATGAAACATAATAAGTTATGTTTTACTATTCCCCCCTCCCTCCAAATTTCTGGCTTACTTGATAAAGATGTCCACAGAAGAGCTTTTCACGTATTGGTGTAATGCCATATTTTCCGCTTTGTAAGAAACAATTTTTCCCCTCAAAAGTTGGCGGGAAATGGCAGTGTGTCTTATGAAGCGGGTATGGAAGGTTTGATGCGGTGGTCTGATCTGAGGGTTTGATTTGGCAGTCTGTTGAAAAATGTATTTCTTATTTTATAAAACCTAGATGCGTCTTACAAAGAGAAAAATACGGTATATAGAATGTTCACATATAGGATCTTAAAGAAGCACTCCCACAAAAAAAAAATCTGACCTGTTAGAAAGTTACATGATGGAAACTGTAGTGAAGGAAATCTTTTTAGCAGTTACTATATTTGTGTGTTTTCCCCTCCCTGCTGATCCTCAGCTGTGTCATGTGACCAGCACTCTGATCGCCAACTGACACAGCATCTTATGTGTGGACTGGCTAGTTTCTCTGTGTATTCCTATGGGAGCCTCAATGTCGGTCTCATAGGAATGAACAGAGAAGGAACTGATCTCCAACTGACACAGAACAATCAGTGCTGGTCACATGACACAGCTGAGGATCAGAAGGTAGATTATAACTCAGAAATACAGTCACTAGTAAGAAGATTACCTTCATTAGAGTTTACATCATGTACCTTTCTAACAGGTCAGAGAATACAAACCTTTGTGGGAGTGCTTCTTTAATATGTGTTAAACTGATGGAAGTATTCTTTTTAACAATAATAATACTATCTCTAAAACCAGCTTTCTAGTAATTGGGGCAGTTGGACGGTTAATCCACCCCTCATTTTCCCAGAGGTTTCCACAGACTGACCTATTTTCCCCTCAGTGGGAGCTTCATACATACTGCTGCTCCTTGGCACACGCTTGCTGTTCTTCATAGAGTTTTTGAGCCAAATCCAGAAAGATGTGTTTCATAGTAAATATTTTATATCCATTCAGCTGATTTGCCATGTGAACGTATGGGGCATGAATGCATGTGTCTGCTGTGTTAGCGGATAACCAATATCTTGTGCTGGTCAGTTTGCGTGAAAGAAAAGTCTCTCTCTGTCCTTCTCCAGAGTCTCCTAAATCATGAGTGGCCATACTTCATTATTAGTCGTTGACTACTTCAAGACAGTAGACAGATTTATGGGCTCTTTCTTGGCAAGTTTGCTTTTGCTATGGATGTATTACTTCCACTGCTCCATAACTATCCATCCATGTTCTTTTTTCCTCATGAGGGTCTGTACTGTAGTTTTGGACGATAGTCTTACACAATACAGCTCATCGGATTCAGTGAAAGAAAGAAAGTGAACCTAAAGAAATGCTGTAAAAACAGTTGTCAAAGTTACCCACAGCAGCTAGTCAAATTCAGGCCTGTGGAGTCAAAGCTAGTTTTGAGTGGATTTGGTAGAAATGTACTGATTCCGACTCCAGCTTAAATATTATCTGTAATTAGTATTGTGTAATTAAAAGGGTTTTCCAAGACTTTAGAACTGATGATGTATCCTCAAGATAGGTCATCAGTAAAGTTGAGCGAACGTGCTCGTAACGAGCACTGTAGTGCTCGGATCCCCTGCGCTCGCATGCCCACAGGCATCCGGATCCGTCCTCACCTGACTGTAAGTCAATGGGGGCGGATCCGTTTGGTATCACACACGAGTGTGTCATACCAAACGGATCCGTCCCCACTGACTTGCAGTCAGGTGAGGAGGACGGATCCGGATGGCTGCGCCCATGCGAGCACAGGGGATCCGAGCTCTACAGTGCTCGTTACGAGCACGTTTGCTCAACTCTAGTCATCAGTATCTGATCGGTGGGAGTCAAATACCCGGGACCCCCGCCGAACAACTGTTTGAGAAGTCGCCAGCACTCCTGTGAGCAACGTGGCATTTTGCATGCTTACCAAGCTTGGCGCCATATGTTGTATAGCGGCTGTACTTGGTATTGAGCTCTTAGTGACCGATTAAACATGTGGTCACTGGCCTAGGAAAAGCTGAGAGAAGGCCATGGCACTACTGTGAGCGCTAGTGCCTTCTCTAACAGCTGACCAGCGGGGTCCCAGGTGTCAGGCCGCCAATGATTAGATACTGATAGAGATGTACTGACTGACTGCAGCTTCAAAAATATTAATTTATTAACTTTCATATCAATTTAGAAATGTTAACCATAAATATATTTTATGCTTTATCAAAGGCCCACTTCACTTCTCCTGTGCTCTCTCCTGTTCTTATACTATAAATAGTGTAAGCAGGGTGTTCTAGTAGTGATAGAGATGAGCGAGCATGCTCGGGAGCAATTTTCGAGTAGTAGTGTACGCATCTTGTAATTTGTATGCATTAGTGTACAGATTAGAAGATGCGTATGCATTAGCGTACAGATTATAAAATGCGTACGCTACTACTCGAAAATTGCTCGCTCATCTCTAGTGATAGATAATCAGTTCTCACCTCCCGTGTGTTCTCTTCTGTCCTTATACTATACACAGTGATTAGCAGGATGTTCTAGTGGTGATAGACAATCAGTTCTCACCTCTCCTGTGTTCTCTCCTGTCCTTATACTATACAGAGTGATAAGCAGGATGTTCTAGTGGTGATAAACAATCAGTTCTCACCTCTCCTGTGTTCTCTCCTGTCCTTATACTATAAACAGTAATAAGCAGGGTGTTCTAGTGGTGATGGATAATCAGTTCTCACCTCTCCTGTGTTCTCTCCTGTCCTTATACTATACAGAGAGATAAGCAGGATGTTCTAGTGGTGATAATCAGTTCTCACCTCTCCTGTGTTCTCTCCCGTCCATATACTATAAACAGTAATAAGCAGGGTGTTCTAGTGATGATAATCAGTTCTCACCTCTCCTATGTTCTCTCCTGTCCTTATACTATATACAGTAATAAGCAGGGTGTTCTAGTGGTATAGATATTCAGTTCTCCCCTCATGTCCTTATACTATAATCAGTGATAAGCAGGATGTTCTAGTGGTGATAGATAATCAGTTCTCACCTCTGATGTGTTCTCTCCTGTCCTTATACTATATACAGTGATAAGCAGGATGTTCTAGTGGTGATAGATAATCAGTTCTCTCCTCTCCTGTGTTCTTTCCTGTCCTTATACTATAAACAGTGATAAGCAGGGTGTTCTAGTGGTGATAGATAATCAGTTCTCTCCTCTCCTGTGTTCTTTCCTGTCCTTATACTATAAACAGTGATAAGCAGGGTGTTCTAGTGGTGATAGATAATCAGGTCTGTCTCCTGTCTATTTTACTTGGTATTGTCATGCTGCCTCAAGGTTCTTAGTTACAGTGTCTTAAACTGTGCTGCAATTGCTTAGTAGTGAAGAGGAAGTTCTCTACTGGGCATGCCTGCAGTCACCTTAGAACTGCAAGACAGAACAGATATGGCTTGTCTGGGAATAAGTAACTTTTCACCGCAGCCTGCCTCTGCTATGGAAAGATTCATACTTACCTTGCTATCCTCAGCTCTGGTTCTGCATTATGGCTCCTTTGTCCATATTCCGGCCTGCGGTTTGTTTAATGTGTCCCTGGCTCGATAATCTGCTCCACTGCAGCCAGTAACTGGCTTCAGCAGTGATGTGTCTTTTGTGGATATGTCACTGCTGAATCCTGTCATTGGCTGCAGCAGAGCAAATGCTCATGCTGGAGAGGAAGTAAAGAAGCCATGAACCAGAAGAAGCCAGGACTTGTGGGCACCTGTGAAAACTTACTTTCATAGTTATTCTTTCGGTTATCAAATATATGTGTTTTCCAGTTATTAAATGCATAGTGCATTGCATATTTACATAAATCAATTTAGAAATTGGCACGAATTTCAGAAGTTGTATTCCAATAAATATGGTGTAAGTTCTAAGTAGCCTGATTACTTACAAGATGGTAAGAACAAGCCCGATGACACCATTTTACTACTGTAAATTTGTTATTAAATTATTGGCATTTATGAAGGAGTCAGAGTCAGGACTTTGGCATACTTACTCCATATCCCTGGTCAGATTGTGTCTTTCGTTTTTCCGGAGCTAATTTCAGAATGAAAGAGTGGATCTGTTAGCTATAGGCAGAACTGACCCTGCGCATGAGGCCGGAATCTGACCATTTTCATTGAAATTGTGTTCTCACTGACCATTATCTATATGTCCACTTTTATGGTGTATTCACCATACTGGAGTGAACATTGATGCACTGAAGGAGTTGTCCACTCCTTTACAATTGATGGCCCATCCTCAGGGTAGGCAATCGTTGTCTGTTGCGGGGATCCAACCACCCGTTCCTTGCGGTCAGCTGTTCTACAGTTACTCCAATGCCAGAACTACCCAGCTCCATCCATTGTGCAGTGGACAGAGCTGGTTTCTGCAGCACTGCTTCCATTGAAGTGGATAGGATGGCACTGCAGTGACCAGCTCCGTCCACTGCACAACAAATAGAGCTGTGTATTTTCTAGTGCTGGAGCTACTGCAGAACACTTGATTGGTGGGGGTGCCAGATGTCCAGCCCCTGCGGATCAAATAGTGATGATCTATCCTGAGGATAGGCCATCATTTGTAAAGGAGTCGACAACCCCTTTTAAAGTCAATGTATCAAATGTGTACTCCAGTTTTCTGGCAAAAAATTTAGCAACTTTATATGTTTTCCACCACCATTTTTTTCCGTTTATTTTTGGCAGAACTTGGGGAAGATGGGAACATAGTGGGCCAATTCATTTACATTAACTTACGCTAGAAAACTGACATAAATTATAACTGCAATCTACACCAGCTCCTTGCTGGAGTTGATTGTTGATTTCAGTTTTTGGCACTCAGACATTATGTGCAACAAATTTATTAAAGGGTTATTCTCATTTTAGACAATGGGGGCTACTTCCGTCGGCTCCATAGAAATGAATGGGAGCGCACCGCGCGTGCACGGCCCGGCTCCCATTCATTTCTATGAGCGGAGCGGGGACCTGCGCCTGGTGGTGGCCGGACCCCTGGAAACCCGGGGTCCTCCAGGCGCAGAGCTCCCCGCTCCGTTCTGGATATAGGTGCGGGTCCCAGCGGTGGGACCCGCACCTATAAGACAATGGGGGCATATCCTAGCGATATGCCCCCATTGTCTAAGATGAGAATACCCCTTTAAGAGGTGTTCTCCTTTTTAATAAATTTACTGTACTGTCTACACTAGTGTGTTTGGCTCAGAATGTCTAAGACTGGACGGGGCGATGGATCTCTCGCTCAGCAGTGAACATCCACCTTGGCTGAACTACAGGTCTAGGTTGACAGAGCTTGGAATGACCTTCCTCAGGAAGACATCCTTCATCTGTATGACCGCTACCACACCAGAGTGGCAGCCTGTATCACAGCAAGGGGAGATGCCACACAGTATGCCTCAACATTTACCCTGCTGAAGAACCCAAAATAAAGGGTGCACCACCTTGCTTCTGTCAGCCTTGACCAAGCACCACTAGCAGTTTATACTTTATCAATCTCAGCTCATTCGGATTGTGTTTTCCATAAGCAATTTATACAGGACAGTAATGTGTTTTCTGACCTAGAACCAACCAACCCAAGCCTGTTGCAATAAAAAAAAGGCCTGTTTCCACGCCTCAGCTTCCTTTCTGGCCTCCTCAGGTCTCTGCTGGGCTGAAAGTGACTTGGTCTGGTGAACACTGCAGCCAGTCTCTGGCCTCAGTGGTCGCTTGTGTTAGAATGGTACGTCACTAGGAGTGACACCACGTCACATGGATGTGATCTTAAGAAATCCCACCCAAACGCTGCTAACTTTAAATCTGTGGCATGTCAAATTATGTTGTGGATATTCACTGCAGATTTAACCCTTTGCACTGCATAGAATGAAGTCATTAGCAATCCAAAAGTACAGCAGAGTCTGACATTCTGCCCCTGCGACCGTACCCTACTGTACAATGCGTGGGGTGTGTGAGCTCTCTATGTCCATTGTAAGGTCTAGGATTTCTTGTAGCAGGCATTATTAATACTATCGGACTGTTGAAGCTCAGCACTCTGTACTATAATTGTAGCGTGGTCCGCTCGGATGGTTGGTCTGTATGTATACCAGACGTGTGTACTCGCCAGTGCTTTCTCCTTGTAGTGTTTGGCAGGGGAGCGCATGTCCTTGAGTAAACAGAGCGCTAGAAGGCTGAACTCCTGGATCGCATTAATAAAAGGCATCTTTCATGTTCTTTTTTTTCTGTTATTCTTTCCATATTCGCCAGCGGACACTTACCTTCCTGTGCAGTGCTATGTTTGATAAGTGGTGATTTTAGGTTGCGGATCTCTGAGCGTCTGCCGCAGTAATGACGTGCGGTAATGTCTTCTGCAGTTTATTTAGCAGCGAATGGTTTTCGCTTGATGTTCTGCTCGGAGCCTAGCTTGATTTTATTGTGAAGCTCTTTGGATCTACGGTTACATTGTGAAAGGTTACGGCTGTAATGTTCTAATTTAAATCCCACCGAAGATGAAGGCAGGTTCTCGGTTCCTTTGTAGGTATCCTCTACAAAGCATGGTGGCCATTTACTTCACTCTACATTCCTTGAATTGCAACTGTGCTTCACCGCAGCCGGTGATGGCGTCTAACCACATTGTTCATAGGCACATCAGATTCCCTATGATAATTCTTCTGCGCTGGCCCATGTTCAGACCCGAGCCGTTTTTGGTACAGCCACATGATCATATCATATAACTTCAAAGTTGTGATGCTATTAGGCCCGACCCTCCGTGCAGACATTTTAGATACACTTAAGGCCCCTTTCACACGGACGAGATTTCTGCGCGGGTGCAATGCGTGATGCGAACACACTGCACCCGCACTGAATCCTGACCCATTCATTTCAATGGGTCTTTTCACATGAGCGATGTTTTTCACGCATCAGTTCGCCATTGCGTGAAAATCGCAGCATGTTCTATATTTGTTTTTCACGCAGCCCTGGCCCCATTGAAGTGAATGGGTCTGCGTGAATCACGCATTGCATCCGCACACAAGTGTTCATTGATGGTTGCTTAGAGATGCTGTTTGTAAACATTCAGTTTTTTTTATCACGTGCGTGAAAAATGCATCAAAATGCTTCGCACCCAGGCGGAAAAAACTGAACAAACGTACGCAATCACAGTCAAAAGTGACTGCGATTGCGTGCGGATTTTCCGGAACGCATCCGGACTGAATCCGTGACGCTTGTGTGAAAGAGGCCTAAAGGGGTTATCCGAGAGTATAAAAAGCCCCCCCAATATGCAGAATTTCTTCATCTTTAAAGGGACACTGACATCATTTTTTTCTTACCTATTAATTTCCTATATGTGAATATTTTATGGGTTTTTTTTTTTTCATACACAAAAAAAAGAGGTGGATGGTTTTCTGGATTAGATTCTGTGAAGTCGCTCTGTTTTCTACTTCCTGTCCTGGCTCTTTAACGTCCTCCTTTGTTTGGACTTTTGAGCAGACAGCCTCGCTTCACTTTCTCAGTCAGATCAGTCACAGTGACCAGAGAGAGCGTCAAATATTACATCTTTATCTAGACCTGTCAAGAAAACAACAGAACTGTCTTCAAGCTACTATTATACTAGCAGATAACATCTTCCCCTCACAGCAGCAGTAAACTGACAATGGATACGGCCTGTTTCACATTCGAGGTAAACAGATCTGGCAGGCTGTTTCGTCTGGGAACAGCTTGTCGGATCCGTGAATACAGGGCACTGCCGAGATACTGTCTGGCCTCCTTCATAATAATGGGGACTGGCAGAGATTCGGCTGATCTGTTTACCGCAAGTATTGGAGGTTTTATCATTTGTGTTAACTGCTGCAGAAGGATATTTTGTATTTAAAGGCTATGGACACCTTTGGGAAATTTTACTTACTCACTTTGGGCCAAAAGTAATTTTTTCAATTGGTCTTTCTTAAAAATGTTCAGCTGTTTTTGAGATAAAAGGGTTAAACATCTGTCTGCCTGCAGAGCATCAGTCTGGGATGGCTCATGTGAAGCCTTATCGCTTATCTCCTGTTCCTATAAACACTCATTTAAAGGGGTTGTCCAAGTTATATTTATTGATGACCTCTCCTCAGGATAAGTCATCAATATCAGATCGGCGGGGATCTG
Source organism: Rhinella marina (assembly GCA_900303285.1). Taxonomy (NCBI): domain Eukaryota; kingdom Metazoa; phylum Chordata; class Amphibia; order Anura; family Bufonidae; genus Rhinella; species Rhinella marina. Next base: position 86,737 of record ONZH01025577.1, read on the forward strand.
ACACCCGGCGCCCCTGCTGATCAGCTGTTTGAAGAGGAGGCGCGCGCCGTGCCAGCGCTGCCTCCTCTTCATTGTTTACCTGCTTGCCGTAACATTTGTAGTGGTGAGTAGGTGTAATTACACCTAACTGTCCAATTCATTTCAGTGTGACGGATCGCTCCTATACACCTGTATAGGAGCGATCCGTCACGCTGAAATGAATGGGATCGGCTGTGGTGCTGGGTGTCGATCTGATATTGATGACTTATCCTGAGGATAGGTCATCAATAAATATAATTTGTCAACCCCTTTAAGTCATATTCTAAGCAGTTTGGTAAGAGTTTAGCTCTAATTGTTGTTTGAAGTCAGGAGATCAGAGATAAGGCTTCACAGCCATCAGCAGACAGGACTGAGAATTGATACTCTGCAAACTGATTTTTAAATCTTGTATCTCAAAATCGGCTTAAGGATTTTTAAAGAGCAATTAAAAAAAAATGCAATCATAAAAAAAATTGCCCCAAGGTGTCCATAGCTTTGAATTTTCTATGGTATTATACTGCTGAAATGAAAAAATAAAAAAAACATTTAGAAAAATTTTACAAGAAATCGTTATAAATATTCTTTTCTGATGGCTGCTGATGACTGCTAAATTGAAATGGTTGCGTACAGTGGCATAACTCCTGGTATATTCTGATGATAGCCACGCTTTTAATAAGCCTGGACAATCCCTTTAATATGTATACGGAGAGATCCTAAGTAAGTGTTACTGAATATATTTCACTAGACAATGTGGTCTAGACATTTGCTTTAATGAAAGTCGATAAACCTTTGGCATAGAGTCTGTGATAACACAAAAAAGTTGCAGTCATCCTGCCAAGATTGTCGTTTAAAGTTGGAGGATTTCCTCTGCCTCCCCTAAGGGTATATTCCCAGCGGCATAGTTGTTGCAGAAATTTTAGCAACTGTCCCATTCATCTGAATCGGGCGTTCAGAAGTCCATCTGCTTGGCATCAAAACACACCCCATGTTCAGCAGAATACATTTTTGCAGCAAATCTGATGCCGGTAAAGTGGTATTTCAGGATGTTAGTAATGATGGCCTGTCCTCGAGTCACCCCGCACCCCACCGATCAGCTGTCTTGGAGTAGCTCCAGTGCTGGTACTACACTACTCTGTCCATGGTGTAGTGAACAGAGCTGGTTACTGCAACACCACTCCCATTCATTTCAGTGGAGGCAGTGCTGCAGTTACCAGCTGTGTCCACAAAGTCAGTGCCAGAGCTACTGTGAAACAGCTGATCAGTGACAGTGCGGGGTGTCACATAATAGACATACTGTCACGCCAAGCTCTTGACTGCTATGGCACCCTGCAAACGCAATGGGAACAAAGGAAACCTGGTCCCTGATGGACTGCCTAGACGCAGCGGTCAGTACTGATCACAGCATCTAGGGGGATGAAGGGCTTATCCAGTAATATATATTGACGACCTATCCTCAGGATAGGTCATTAATATCAGATCGGCCGGGGACCAACACCCGGGATGCCCACCGATCAGTTGTTAGAAGTGACTGTACATCGGTCACATAGCCTAGTTGCAGCTCAGGCCATTCAAAGTGAATGGGGCTGAGCTGCAATACCATGCACTTCCACTATACGATGTCCGGTGCTGTGCTTGGAAAGCTGCCAGGAGGAGGCTGTGCTCACCAGAGATCCAGGGATTGCGGCGGTTCCTTGAAACAGCTGATAGGCGGCGGTGTCAGGACCCGGACCCCCACTGATGTAATAATGGTGACCTGAGGATAGCTCATCATTATATCTTACTGGATAACCCCTTTAAGTGCGTGGGAACAGAGCTATTTATGATCCTGGCCTTTACAGCAAGAGCCGGACTGCAATCAGTGCTGTGGCTCTCGGTGTATTTATGAGGCAGAAAACGCAGCAGGTTTTGCCTTTGTGTGTGAACATGGCCTAAGAAGTAGTAAAACGTAACGTTGTATTGTTGGTTTTGACAAAACCTAAACAGTAGGGTCAGCTAAATGAAACAATTGGTGCGGCATTCATGGAAAAGGACTAACTGAATGACGTTGAACCATTGGGAATGTCCATTAATTCACTGCTGAGGACAGCGATCATGTAGTCATTCACAGATGTGTTTTGAGTTAAAGGGGTTGTCCCATGAAAAGTATTCTACACCTTTCAAACCAGCACCTTGATCATATCTGAATACTTTTGTAATTGCATTTAGTTAAAAATTTTGTATAGCCACTGAGTTATTCAATAAAATGTATCTGTATAGCGCCACCTGCTGTTTGCTCTTTTTGATGTTGATGCACATGCGGATCCTTCAGTGGCCACCAGGTACAACCAAAATTGGAGTAATGAATGGGGAGATCTCTGGTTTCATGTAAGGTTCAGGACTGGTTCTAGCTTTGTTATAAAGAGGTTTCCATGTCGTAGATGATGTCTGATTTTCATTTTACTCATGGGATAACCCCTTTAATTGTCTTTTGGTGGTCTGAAATCTGTCTATATAAAGTAATAGATTTGCTGCTTAAATCATCTGGTCATCAATCATCAAACAGCAGTTGGCGCTATACAGATAGATTTCAGTGAATAACTCAATCTTTATACCAAATATTTAATTACATGTAATTACAGAAGTATTCAGATCTCAGGGCTGGTTTGAAAAATGTAGAATATTTTTCGTGGGACAACCCCTTTATGGAAGTCCATGGCCTGTACAGTGACATCTTTCACATTTATATACAGGAAATCCTCCAGATGTACACTGCAGTGTGAACACACTCTTAACAAGCACTGTTTAAGGGTGATACACCTGAAACGGCTGTATGCATTAAGATACTAGTAGATACGGCAGAGATGTGGCAAATGTACCCAGAAGCACAGGCCTGTTAATAAATTTGGCGCATCTTTCTTGCAGTCCGTGCACCAGAAAGGCAAATGTGTGCCAGCTATGAGCTGGGGTAGACTGCACTATAGTTTATGCCTGTTTCTGGAGTAAGCTATGGTATATTTCTGATGGTGGGGCCTCCCTCCTATTAAAGAAGAACTCCCACAAAAATTTTTATTCCATGTCCTGCTAGAAATGTACATGATGTAATCTGTAGGGAATGTCATTTTCTTACCAGTGGCTGTATTTTTTACTTATATCATCCTGAAGTTTCTTATCTGTGTCATGTGACTAGGAATTAGACCCACCAACTCACACCGAGACTTGTGTGGACAGGAAGTCTAATTCTCTATGTATTCCTATGGGAGCCTCACTTTCAGGAATGAATAGAGCAGTGACTGGCTTTCTGTCCTGGGTCAGTTGGAGGTCAGGGAGTTGGTCACATGACCCAGCTACAATAAGAAGAAAGTGGATAACTCTCAATTAGAGTCCTTGATAAGAAGATTGCATTCACTACAGATTATATCATGCACCTTTCTAATAGGTCAGAGAATAAATTTTTTGCGGGAGTTCTTCTTTAAGCTCTGGCCAGAATTAAAGGACCTATCTGGGACTAAAACCTCGGGTTGACCTGCACCACATGTAAGGATGAGCCATTGCGCCTGGTTAAAGGGGTGTTCAGTTCAGACATTTATGGTAGATCTGTCTTGTGGCCACTGTGACTGGCTATTCTTCTGCTACACTGCGGTCACATAGTCCTCCACAAATATATTCTATTTTTTCTTTTACAGGTGACATACAGCATGTTTGGTGCTTCAAGAAAGAAATTTGTAGAAGGGGTCGAAAGTGACTACCATGATGAGAATATGTATTATAGCCAGTCCTCGATGTTTCCACATCGGTCGGAGAAAGACGTAAGTCCTGTTCTCAGTCCACATCCTCACTATCTCACTCCTCTAATCTCTGCCCAAAAAGCAAACTTTGGAGTTATGATACAATACACGGACTCGTTCTACCCCGAGGCCTTTGTATTTGAGCTGGAAGAAATGCGGACATTTTATGACAAGTGAAAAGAAAAAAAACGTAAAATAAAAAAAATCATAAAAAATGAAATGATGGTGAAGTGTTCAATGTAAGGTCAAGCCATACATGTAACCATTAACCAGCACTGGATCTGTGGCCCTGCAGAAGTACATGGTGGAACAAAAATGTATCCGAAATAGCTCAGTGAAATGCAGTTGAGCACTTTTACCTCTTTTTGGTTCTGTTGGGTTGTTTTTGAATGTTTTGGGTTCTGATACTGATTCTTTGGGTCCAGAATTCAGAAATTTTAGTCTTAAATTTACTTAATTCTATTTTTTTTCCCCCTCAGATGCTGGCATCTCCATCACCATCTGCATCGGGTCAACTGTCCCAATTTGGGGCTAGTTTATACGGGCAACAAAGTAAGTTTGTTTACTTAAAGGGGTTGTACCACAGCAAACATCACAACTTCCCCATAGGAGTACGCTTTTCAGCCTGTAGAAGAATGGCATACAGAAGTCGCACGTTTATGTGCAAGTTGCTTCTAGAGGCGGATGCGCTCTCTTCACAGCTCACAAGTACAACACCGTACATTGGAAAGCGGGTATGCTTGGTATTACAGCCCAGGACCATTCACTGGACTGAGCTGCGTCTAGGCCACTTGACCAGTGTACGGTGCTGTCACTGGCCTAGGGCTGTTCACTCTGCATTTCTTTACGTTGGATGTTGGCCTGGAGATCCATGCTGAAATTTTGCTGGCGGCAGCGCAGTTTCTGCCTCCCACTGAAGATCGCAGAGCAGCAGTTAGAAGGCACAAGCGTGGCTTTAAACCACTGGTCTGCAATCTTTAGTGCAGCCTCCTATTGAAATGAATGGGAGACAGAACCCACATGGGTGCTGGCGAAATTTCAGCACAGCTGTCCGTGCCAAAATTCTGTGGTCAAAAACTCCATGAGAATGGCCCCTAAGCGCTCGAGGTGAACTGCAACCCCTTCCAATATCCAATGAGCATGCGATCCCAGAAGTCAGAGGATTGGTCAACAATATCAAATTACCGGATAACCCCGTTAAATTCCCTGCGTTATGTTTTGCGGGATTTTTCAGAGAAATAATATTTATTCATGGAACAACCCCTTTAAAATTCATAATGTGAGTAGTAATAGACTGAAGTTCATACACGCTTCCTTGTACTTATGTGTAGTGTTAATTTCTCTAGGTGCACTAGGCCTTCCAATGAGGGGGATGAGCAACAATACTCCTCAGTTAAACCGCAGCTTATCACAAGGCACTCAATTACCAAACCATGTTACGCCGACAACAGGGGTACCAACAATGTCACTTCATACGCCACCATCGCCAAGCAGGTATTTATTTGGAAGACCTATTTTCATTATTCTGCAGTTTTTTACTTCTTACCTTTGCTATTTTTGATCGTTGGCACTACAGAATGAAAATTGGTCATAGTCTTAGGCTACTTTCCCACTTGCGTTTGCAGGATCCGTCACAGGCTCTCATAAACGGTCCTGAACTGATCAGTTTTGTCCTAATGCATTCTGAATGGAAAAGGATCCGTTCAGAATGCATCAGTTTTGCTTCAGTTCAGTCTCCATTCCATTTTGGAGACGGACACTAAAATGCTGCTTGCTGCGTTTTGGTGTTCGCATGAAGAAACTGATCCAAACGGTTCCGTCATGACTCACAATGTAAGTCAATGGGGACGGATCCGTTTTCTCAGACAAAAAAGAAAACGGATCCGTCCCCCATTGACTTTCAGTGGAGTTCATGACGGATCCGTCTTGGCTATGTAAAAGATAATACAACCGGATCCGTTCAGAACAGATGCAGACGGTTGTATTATCATGACGGATCCAGCACAAAACGCTGGTGTGAAAGTAGCCTTACTTACCATACTGTCTGTACAGTTTTACATGACCTTCTCTGATCTGTTTCAGGGGTATCTTGCCGATGAATCCCAGGAATATGATGAACCACTCCCAAGTTGGTCAGGGCATTGGAATTCCCAGCAGGACAAATAACATGAGCAGTTCAGGTTTAGGTAGTCCAAACAGAAGCTCGCCCAGCATAATATGTATGCCAAAGCAACCGTCATCCCGGCAACCTTTTACTGTGAACAGGTAAGTCCTTTCTTATTTACTTTCTATGGGGCTTATAAAAGGAAGGCATAGTTATATGGGCCAGCAAGGACCCCACGTATCAGACATTTTTGGCATTGTCTTACATTGGGTAAACCTTTCCTTTGGTTTACCAGTCTAGACTGTGGACTGCTGCCAGTGTAATACCAGTCCTCCCACAGTTTTCTGTCGTAAAAAAGTTGCAAAGCCCAGCAACATTGTACACTGCAACTAAATTTAATTGCATGTGTTTTTATGCCGCTGGCACTTTTCTGACGTAGATGATTGGTGTAGATTTCAGTCAGGCGCACCAGACTAATGGAGGATGCACCTCTTGAAAAATGAAATGCTTCCTCTGGCAGTACAGGGGATATCAAGATTGATATAGATCAGGGCATTTGATTTTGGGAGAAATCTATGAAGACTGGTGGAATGAAAAAGTTAAATAGCTGCCCGAAGCAGCCAATCAAGTTGCAGCATTCATTCTTTAATAATAAAAGGTGCACCTAATCCACTTTTCCGTTGCACTTGTATTTTTACAAGTGGCAGAGGGCCTATGTACATATGCAGGGGTACATGACTCCTTTTGTGTTACGTTCTATGTGTATTAGTGTTTCACATGATCTATTTTCTAAACTGATGTCCTCTTTTCTCATACAGCATGTCTGGGTTTGGTATGAACAGAAATCAGGCGTTCGGGTTGAACAATTCATTATCGAGTAATATTTTTAATGGAACAGGTGAGAGAACTGAAATCCTGTAGACATTGTAACAATAAATATCGCCCCATATGTAGTATTTGATACTTCAGTCATTACTTAAAGGGGTTGTCTTAAGGAGACAGCCCCTGTCCATTTGTCCTATTAGGGCATATGGATGGCATAGAGTAAACCCATAGTCAGGCCTAGCCCTTCTGTGCATTACATGGTTGGCCGTCTGTTTGAATGCCCAGCATGTAATGCTACTGATGGGGCTCAGCTATTCGCCAGTCCGGTTTCTATTTAACGTTGTGTTGTCTTTACGAGGCAACCTGTTTAAAGGGGACATGTCCTCTTCTGTTCACAGATCCGGCAGGCTGTTCCGGTTCAGGAACAGGCTGCTGGTTCCTTCACTGCCAAAATCCTGTCCGGCCGCATTAACTATAATAGAGTCCGGTGGTGATCTGGCTGAAAGCCGGCCAGACAAATACTGCTGCACGCAATGGTTTGTGTCTGGCCGCTTTTTGGCATTTTTGCCCGGAACAGTCTGCCGGAAGGCTGTGCTGGCAGTGTGAAACCAGCCTAAGTATTGAATATTCTGTGTGAGTGGGTGAATGTCTGTCTATATATTATAGCTATCCCTTTTGACATCACAAGCTCATATAAATCTCTATTTAAAGCTTGGTTATAATCTATAAGTGTGTGCAGTGTCCGCACATTACAATCAGTAATGTCGTATATTATTAAGGGGAACCTTTCGGCAGTTTGGTGGATGCAGAATCGCTGACAGGTATAGGCAGAGGACAGGAGATAATGCAGACCTCTGCTTTTAATCCCAGGAGTGATGTAAAGTTGACTTTGAATGTTCCAGTGACTGGAGTAAAAACATGAAAAATAAAGATCTATAAGTTGCGCTTCATCTTTTGCTCATGGGTTTTTGGCTTACTTTTGCACCTTTGTTATTTCAGACGGAAGTGAAAATGTGACGGGTTTGGACCTTTCAGATTTCCCTGCACTAGCTGATAGAAATCGAAGGGAAGGAAGTGGCAATCCTACTCCGTTAATAAACCCCTTGGCTGGAAGGGCTCCTTATGGTAAGGCAGTGCCAAAGGTGCCTTTCAACTGGAATTCACTTTTTTGTTTTTTATTTTATTTTCGAAGTTTTTTATTTTTATTTTTTTTTACATATTTCCTGTATCTAGTCTGATACATTTGGGGTATATTTACACAGTGCAGTAAAATAGTGGTTTATTCTGGTGATTAGCACAAAATCACAGCAATCGACAGCTATTTGACTGCACAGTTTGGATATACCCTTATTATTCCTCTGGTTGAAAGATGGAACAGTACGTTCCATGGCATATGTTCATGTTTGAGCACAGTTTATATTATAAAGAGCTGTTACAGTTTGTTGCTGTTGTCACTGATGACCAGACGGTCATTATTGGAAACAGATGACAATTTTCAGCAGCTTGGCTAAGCATTTATGACTTTTCCTACATAACATTGGTGTACAGTAAAACGGGATTCTGGGACTGAAATATAGATGACCTATCATGAGACTAGGTCGTCAGTGTGGGTCCGACTCCTGGCAACCCTACTGAACAGCCGTTTGATGGCGTTATGTCACTCGGGTGACTGCAGCAATCTCTTACTAGGTCTATACTTTACGTCCAGCGGTCAGATGGCCTTTGTGCAGCTCATTTCGATTCAAGCTGATAGGATGGAGATGCAATACCAGTCATAAATGCTATATCGTAGACAGCACTGTGCTTTTTATAGTATACAGATGCTGCAGTGCACTATTAGCAGGGTTGCTGGGAGTCAGACCCCTCACCAATCATATTGTTGACCTATTCTGACAGTAGGTCATCAATGTTTAAATGGTCACTGTGCATTCAACAAAAATTTCAATAAAGTAATCTTATAGATGACTTTACAAAACTTTGTAATATATCTTACCAAATAAAAATGCCTTTAGTCTTCCTCCTAAGATAACATTCTCTGTTAAGTCTGTCCGTTAGCTCACTGAAGATCACATAAGATGCTCATAGAGGTCTATGGAGGGGTTTAGCTTCGAGAGTAAAAAGAGGCAAATTTCTTATATTCACCTTTACTAATGATTTATGTAGTGGAAGATGGCACTGGAACTTTATGATGGCAGTGGAAGGTGAAATCTGGGGTAAATCCATGACAAAATCCACATGTATCACATGCAGGGTTTGGTGTGAAAACAGAGCCATGTGCATGTACCCTAAGAAAGTTCCCTGCTTTTCTACATTGGACTTCAACTGAAATGTGGGAGGCATAGAAGATTTGACTTGAGTGATTATCTGTGTGAACATATGAGGAACCTATGAGGAATAATTGAATATACCCTCTTTTCCTGGATTTCTATGTTTGAATTATTGGCAGTGTAGATCTAAATATTTAAATTTGTGCACACTCCCACTTGTTGTGTGCGTGTGTGTATGTATATATAATTTTTTTTTTTTTACAGTAAAATGTTATGCATATATTACTTTGTATTGTGATGTCATTTTATAACACTCAGACACAAGACTTTTATAGACATTGCAACTCCAAAAAACTTGCCACTTTACTTTGTGGAGAATATGAATGTTTTTTTTGTTTGTTTTTTAAAAACCAAAAAAAATTCTAAATATTAAGAATGAATTTTTTTTCTTCGCAGTCGGCATGGTGACAAAACCAGCAAGTGAGCAGTCCCAAGACTTCTCAATACACAACGAGGACTTCCCTGCATTACCAGGCTCCAGCTATAAGGATCCAACATCGAGCAATGACGACAATAAATCTGTACGTACCTTTGGATTTTTGTAGATGTGTGAAATCCATGTTCTATGTGTGGCATTATACTGGAGATTTTCTATATTGCGGTTACATGTATACTCCTGTACAACCATCTATATTGGTTTTCTGATAATAAATGTACCATTATTTCTTTTTATTAGGCAGTTGATAAAAGTATATTATTATTGTGACATTAATTGTGTTAATTAAATACCAATAACTTATGGTTATGATAGATGAGTTTCCATAGGCAGTTAGCCATTCCCAGCTGTATTCCTCTGGAGCATACATGTTGGATGTTTTTCCATCCTGGTTTGCTCTTTTTCTTATTTCTGGCAATGGTATAAGTTAATTATACCACTATATAGGTATACGTTGACAAGCAATGACATTTATTACAGAGGACCAGTACCCTCTCCTGACATGTCTGTTTTAGTAAATAATTGTATTACCCATAAAATATCAGTTTATGAGTATCTCTTCAATATATTCGCAAATTCCCAGTAGAATCCAAACTGGATGTTACCAGTGCCATCAGAGGACTATATGCTTACACTATCTGTCATGGTCAGCACTGATTGGAGTCGGTGTGTAAGGACACACCCCCAACTGGTAACACCCAGCTGACACTGTATTTGTACTTTTCTAGGAGGTATAACAGAGTAATTTGCTAAATTAAAATTTTGCTAAAACAGACATGTCTTTAAATATGTTAGCTTGAGAGAAGGGTCTTGATTTTAATTTCTTAAATTAAAATGTTTTTTTTTATTTCACCTGAGATTTCAAAGCTGCATTATAAATGTCATTCTTTTTTTCATATGCAGAATTTAAATACATCGGGAAAGACTGCCTCAAGTACAGATGGACCCAAATTTCCAGGAGACAAAAGCTCCACAACACAAAATAATAACCAGCAGAAAAAAGGGATCCAGGTCTTACCTGATGGTGAGTTTTTTCACATGTTTCTTTTGGCTTATGTCATCATTACTTCGTTATGCAACCTTAAAGTGGATAGGGGAGCTGAGCCGCAGTACCCCGGCACGACCACTACACGTTAGGCAGCACTTCCTGCTTCCAACTCCGTCCGCTGCGGTTTTCTCCCGGTGCAAGGTGGTTCCTGAGAACCGCTAATCGGCGAGGTTGCCAGATGTCAGACACCCATCGATCTGATAATGATGACCTATTCTAAGCATGGGTCACCAGTGTCTAGAGCCCGGGCAACACCTTTAAGATCTTGAATCTCTTTTTAATGTATTTTCCTATTAGGAAATGTAAATTCAGCAATGTTTCTTACTGAGGCTCGGACCCACATTGGCATGTTCTAGGGTCGTCCTGGCTCTTACCTTCCTAATTGCCCATGATCTACATTGTCTTCTGCTGCCTTCTCTTATCCAGGCCGAGTTACCAACATTCCTCAAGGCATGGTGACAGACCAGTTTGGCATGATTGGCTTGTTAACGTTCATCAGGGCAGCTGAGACAGATCCAGGGATGGTACATCTTGCATTAGGAAGTGACTTGACAACGCTAGGCCTCAATCTCAACTCTCCAGAGTGAGTATTTTATCATCAGTACTGTTTTATAAAATGGGGAATCTGGGTTGTGTGTCATAGTATGGGTGGCTTCACACATGGGGTTTTGTTTTTTTTTAAAATGTGACAAGAAAACGCAGGTAACCAAAAAAACAACATGTGATTCTAGCGTTTTTACAGCCCAAAAAACAATCAGTTCAAATTTGTGTATGTAGGGAGCTTAAACCAGCAGTGCTCAGAAAAGGCTTTTACAGGCAATTCTGTTTAATGACCTCAGCTTTGAAGAATTAGAGAGACATTTTTGCTATGGAAAGGTTTCCTTGTAGCAGGTTAGGCCTCTTTCACATTAGCGGCAGCACGGATCCGGCAGGTGAAGGGTGCTGCCGGATCCATTCTGCCGCAGGGACATGTGTGGGGCCGGAGCCGCGCTCCAGCCCCACACATGTCACACAGTACACACACACACACACACACACACATACTTACATGCTCCCGGCAGGTCTCCACAGCGCAGGAGGAGCAGGACAGCGCGCACATAGGACGATTCCCCACAGCGCCCTCTGCTGGGCGCCTGGTGGAATAGTCCTATATGTGCGCCGTCCTGCTCCTGCGCTGTGGTGACCTGCCAGTAGCATATAAGTATGTCTGTGTATATGTCTGTGTATGTATGTGTGTGTGCAGGTGACGGATCCGTCATGAACTCCATTGAAAGTCAATGAAGGACGGATCCGTTCACCATTGTGTCACACCAAACGGATCCGTCCCCATTGATTTTAATTGGGGGTCATGACGGATCCGTCTTGGCGCGGATGCCTGGACCGGAGAGCAAACCGCAGCATGTTGCAGTTTACTCTCCAGTCTGAAGACGGAACGGAATGCTTCTAGGAGCATTCCGTTGTCTTCAGTTCAGTTTTGTCCCCATTGACAATGAATGGGGACAAAACTGAAGCGTTTTATTCCGGTATTAAGCCCCTATGACGGAACTCAATACCGGAATTTTAAAATGCTAGTGTGAAAGTAGCCTTAAGTCTTATTGGATCTTTTGTGTTAATGGTCTTTATGAGAAATGGAAAGTAACCTTTATCAACTGGATATCCTTTTATGGAGTTATTAAAACTAATGTATAAGTAGTTTTCTGCCCCAATTTTTCATGTTAGGGCATATCAGTATACAGAGAAGGATCCCTCTCTAAGAACCACTGGTTATTAGTCAGAATAGAAAGTGGTACAAAGAGCATTGACAGGCCTTAGACTACAATAGGCACTGTGTGATGCTTAATTTCCCTATGGTGACAATGCACTGAATGTTATGATAATAAGAATTATCCAAAGTGGACAACTGCTGTAACTATTAGCCGCAGCCGTCGGTGCACGCCCAGGTGGACTCTCCACAGACACTGGTCTAATCAGTGTGAGAACACAACCTGACCTTTTTCTGCAGATATTGCAGATGTTTTTTTTTTTTATTCTCTCTACACTCTGCTGGTTTGATCTTGTGGTAGGTTGTCTTTATCATGGGTTGCCATTTTAGTAGAACCCCCTGTGTGGGTGCATAACTCGCCCTTACTGCATCTGCAGTGCAATGCTCTTAATTGCACTCTGGTGCAAGTTTACCAAAGCGATAAACATTGTGGTACCCAAAGACTCTGCCTTTTCCCCGGCTCCCGGGGGCCCTTTTTGGGTCGGTTTTCCCAAACTCAGGATTGTTATGACCCCCTCTGGGCATACCTTTTCTGAAGTTTTTTCCCCTTCCCGTTTCCCTGCAGTGTGTGCACCATATATTCTAGTCCCCAGCTTCTGTTGGGACTAAGCCACGTCAGTTCCCACCTTTTTCCTGGAACTAAAGGGCTCTATTTGAGCCATTTTTCACTCCCCCACTATGGGTTGCTTCAGTCCCTTGAAGCTTTTTCCCGCCAGGGGTGCCTCCTTTTCGGCCAAGCCAACTTCTCTAGTCCCACTCTGAACATCAGTGCTTCAATAAGAAGAAAGAAAAGCCCAGACTCTTTACAAAAAAGAGCCATTTCATAGTAAAAAATTAAAGCAAATAAACTGGGGAGCCTTTACATTTTAGTAGTTTTCATTTTTGTGTGAATTTAATAAAGGTTTCATATTTTTCACTTAATGTTTCCATTTTAACCCCAGAAATCTTTATCCGAAATTTGCATCACCGTGGGCATCGTCACCCTGTCGACCCCAAGATATTGGTATGCTATTCTATACTTTTCATTTTTTCCCCCCTAACCTTGAATTCTTCGCTCGCATGATATTTTTTTTATACTGTACTAGCTGAAGGACCCGGCTTCGCCCGGGTATATTTAATTTATTTAATTTACTGTTTGTGTGTGTCTGTCGTTAAAAGATATCGAGAGTGACCTCTACAGCGGCCCCCCTTCTTTAACAGTGACCTCTACAGCGGCCCCCCTTCTTTAACAGTGACCTCTACAGCGGCCCCCCTTCTTTAACAGTGACCACTACAGCGGCCCGCCCCTTTAACAGTGACCGCTACAGAGGCCAGCCCCTTTAACAGTGACCGCTACAGAGGCCAGCCCCTTTAACAGTGACCGCTACAGAGGCCAGCCCCTTTAACAGTGACCGCTACAGAGGCCAGCCCCTGTAACAGTGACCTCTACAGAGGCCAGCCCCTGTAACAGTGACCTCTACAGAGGCCAGCCCCTGTAACAGTGACCTCTACAGAGGCCAGCCCCTGTAACAGTGACCTCTACAGAGGCCAGCCCCTGTCTTCACCCCAACAGTGACCTCTACAGAGGCCAGCCCCTGTAACAGTGACCTCTACAGAGGCCAGCCCCTGTAACAGTGACCTCTACAGAGGCCAGCCCCCTGTAACAGTGACCTCTACAGAGGCCAGCCCCTGTAACAGTGACCTCTACAGAGGCCAGCCCCTGTAACAGTGACCTCTACAGAGGCCAGCCCCTGTAACAGTGACCTCTACAGAGGCCAGCCCCTGTAACAGTGACCTCTACAGAGGCCAGCGTGGCCACTGTCTTCACCCCAGAAAGCCAGACCTCACGGGCCATTCCCCCAAACATGAAACAGCACCCCCCAGTTCCCATGAAGACACACCACTAAACATGAGGCCACGCCCCCCCCTGGCTCCGTGAAGACACGGAGGAGAAGCTGTCTGAGTGTGAGCTACTGAAAGGGTGCGTAGGACGGAGAACAGGTAGCCAGAAAACTGGACTGTCCAGCCTAAAGCCGGACATCTGGCCACCCTAACATCAGCCTGGCCCTAGGGTGGCCAGAGGTCTTGTTTTACACTGGACAGTCTGGCTTTCAGACTCACTGTCCTCTGTCAAGCGCAGGGCCTGGACGGACACAGGGATGTCCTTTTGAACAGCTCACTCTCAGCAGCAGCAGCACTGTGCAGTCTGAGCAATGAGCTGCAGGGAGAAAGTCACCCTCCCCCACCCTTTCAGCTGACAGAAGGTGATTTTTACCTATATTTTTAATCCCGGTCAAATGCAGCATGGAAGGGGCGTGTCCTGACTGAGTCAGGGGCATGACTTAGTGGAATCTGGGGGTGGTGCTTTTAAGTCCTTCTTTTGACGGTGGCCGGAATTACAGGACAATGCCATAGTAATTTAGGAGGAAGGTGGGTAGCAGTGGAAGAAAACATCTTTTATTACTACTGAACGGTAAATATGTGAAATTTACATTATATGAGGTAATGATTGATGATGAGTTAGTCTAAAACATAAGTTATAGTTATGGTAACCGGAATACCCCTTTACCATTGTCATCCACAGTGCTCTGCCTCTTTAATGCAGACCTACAGCAGTGAACTGGCTAGGTTGTCATAGAAACCTGGTGTGTGCCTGTGAGCTGCTATTGGCTGATAAGGGTCATGTGACCAGGCTACTATTGGCTAATGCATTTTTGGGAATATCTCAGGAACGGTACGTCCTGGAGAGCTGAAAACTTTTCTAAAACCTTCCCGGACACCTGATGTACTTGTGTGCCAAATTTTGTGATTGTAGCTGCAGCAGTGCGGATTCCTTTAGCGGACATACACACACACACTCACTCACTCAGCTTTATATATTAGATTTTATACAGTTGATCTTTTTGCTGTCACAAGCTTGTTGTCAGCATTAAATGAGTTAACTACCGTTTCCTATTTGTCTTTTTAGATTTCCATGTCCCTTCTGAATACTTAACGAACATTCACATTAGGGATAAGGTGAGTGCCTGGGCCTAGTAGTGTCATGTATGTTAGACTATAAATGGACTATTTTTTTAAAAAAAAAATTTGCACCCTATTTAGTTGTAATTTAATGGTATGAGTTCGTCATGAGCTCGAGGTGTTTCTCAGTATCCTTCAGTAAGTCAAAGGCTGGCCTATAGATTAGATAGTTGCCTAATGGTCGTCTATCCCGATCCCTTCATACACCTGCATGCTCGGCTTGGCTGAACCTACATGTGTCCTAGACTTATGTTGAAAGACAACTGCCCGGTTATTATATCTCCTGTCACCTGCTGCCTGGAGGAGAGTCTGGAGGTTTTTTTTTTTTTTAGTAGAAAATGAAATTTAAAAATCTCCCTGAATGAAAGTGAATGTTAGTTACATGCATCGACAAATGTATTTTGGGTAGCGTTTATATATGTATATGTTATAATACTCTCACATGTCTTGTCTTGCGCATTTTCTTGTAGCTGGCTGCAATAAAACTTGGCCGATATGGAGAAGATCTACTTTTCTACCTTTATTACATGAATGGCGGGGATGTATTACAACTATTAGCGGCAGTAGAGCTGTATGTATACATTTGTTTTATTCTCCTCCTTTATTTTAGATTGTGTATGCATAACTCATAATTTAGCACAATTTCTACCAAAATCTCTTTGTGCTCTTAAATCAGCCCGGTAACGGCCTATAGTTTTTCTCTTGTAAGCTCAACTTTCTGCTCTTCGGACTATCCTGCACTACCTGGCATCTACTATTGCCAGACATAATATCTTGCATGAGTTGACTTTTTCCTGTTACTGACTCTCCAGTTTCCCTAGCAGTTTATCACACTAAAATCATAAAGGGGTTGTGCAGCCAGTAATATGGTTGACCTATCCTCAGGATAGGTTATCAATATCTGATTGGTGGGGATCCAACTCCTGGCACCCCCGCCAATCAGCTGTTTGAAGAGGAGGCGGCGCTTGTGAGAGCACTACTTTCTCATCAAGATTACACTGCACGTCGTCTCAGAAGTCTAGGCAGTGCAGTGTAATTACAAGTGCTTGTTCCATTCATTTGAATAGAACAAGCCCTTGCAATTACA
Source organism: Rhinella marina (assembly GCA_900303285.1). Classification (NCBI taxonomy): domain Eukaryota; kingdom Metazoa; phylum Chordata; class Amphibia; order Anura; family Bufonidae; genus Rhinella; species Rhinella marina. Next base: position 103,108 of record ONZH01025577.1, read on the forward strand.
CTGTGCGGTGTAATCTGGAAGAGGAAGTAGCGCTCTCACAAGCACCATCTCCTCTGATTGGCAGGGATTTGGATCTTGCCGGATACTACATGAATGGCCGTCAGTCCTACTAACTATAATAGGGACTGTTAACAGAATTAGATTATACAAAAAACCACATATCCACAAAGAATTGGTTAACCCCCTATGTTGAGCGACAACGACTCAAAAATATATAGAACCTACAAAAGACAGATATGAGTCCATATAGCTCAAAATATATTTTATTCAATTACACATACATAATAAATATTAGTTAAAAAGGTCAATCGTGACAAAGAGTCCAAAGGAGTCCAAGAAAGGTATGGCTCCCCTCACATCAACACCCCCCTCACTGGCATGACAACTGAACCATATCATAAGCCCATATAAACTGACATACAAAAAGCTGTAACATGCAAATGCACAAATAATCAAAATATATACCAGAATGGGCGAAAGTATTTCCAAGTGGATAAATAAATTCAAAATATGTCACATACCGGAGGAGAGTGGAGTGTAGGAGAGCCACACACCCCAACGCACGTTTCGGCCCACGCCTTCCTCTGGCGGACTGGTGGAGTACTGGCTGCAACCTGGCAAATATGCCAAGAACCGGCCAGACAAATACCTCTGCACATAGCATTCAGGTTGTATCTGGTAGTGCTGGATCTATCTACCGCTAGCAACAGCCTGCTGGATCTATTTACCGCTAGCCTAACACATTGAACATATCATTGGCCATCTAGGCAATGGAAGTCCCGTAGAGCTGTAATTAATATAATCTTTTGGTCAAAACATAGATCGTCTCATTACATTTTACTTGTTACATTCTTCATACATAGTACTAAGGCCTTTTTTCCTTTACGTTTTTAGTTTCAACAGAGACTGGAGATACCACAAAGAAGAGCGGGTATGGATAACCAGGGCACCTGGAATGGAACCAACTATGAAAACCAACACCTATGAGCGGGGCACATATTATTTCTTTGACTGTCTTAACTGGAGGAAAGTCGCAAAGGTAAAGTACACTCCTAAGGGGGGGATTTATCATTTGATTTGCACCGTTTTTGCCATACAAAAGTCACTAAATTTGACACGCACAATTTTGTGTCATTTTATGCTGCTCTCCACTTATTTTGATAAGTGAGTGCAGTCATCTATTTTAATTCGTTGTATGCCTGATTTATGAAATATGACTTTTTTTAGATGTTGCAAAAAATGTATTTTTGATCCAGGAATGAGTGGCATAAAAATTAAGAAAATGTGTAGACAAAAGTGTAAAGATAAGTCAGTTTATTAACCCCTTCAACTCCGGGCCTGTTTTCCCCTTCCTGACCAGGCCATTTTTTGCAAATCTGACATGTCACTTTATGTGGTAATAACTTTGGAACGCTTTTACTTATCCAAGCCATTCTGAGATTGTTTTCTCGTCACATATTGTGCTTCACGATAGTAGTAAATTTTGGCAAAATATTTCATTTTTATTTATGAAAAAAATACCAAATTTACCAAACATTTGGAAAAATTTCCAAATTTCAATTTCTCTACTTTCAAAATATATAGTAATACCTCCAAAAATAGTTATTATTTTACATTCCCATATGTCTTCTTTATGTTGGCATCATTTTATAAATGTCATTTTACTTTTTTGGGACGTGAGAAACCTTAGAAGTTTAGAAGCCATTTTTCAAATTTTCAACAAAATTTCCAAAACCATTTTTTTAAGCACCAATTCAGATATAAAGTGATTTTGAGGGGCTTACGTAATGGAAACCACCCATAAATTACCCCATTTTAGAAACTACACCCCTCAAATTATAAAAAACTGCTGTTACAAACTTTGCTAACCCTTGAGGTGTTCCACAAGAATTAATGGAAAATGGATGTGAAATTTCAAAATTTCACTTTTTTGGTAGATTATTCATGTTAATTTTTTTTCTTGCAAAACAGCAAGGGGTAACAGCAAACTAAACCTCAATATACATTACTCTGATTCTGCAGTTTACCGAAATACCCCATATGTGGTGGTAAACGTCTGTATGGGTTTGTGGCAGTGGTCAGAAGGAAAGGAGCGCCATACGGATTTTGGAGGCAGATTTTGCTAGAATGGTTTCTAGGCACCATTTTGTACTTGAGAGACCCTGACGTACCCCTACAGTGGAAACCCTCAAAAAGTGACCCCATTTTGGAAACTACACCCTTCAAAGAATATATTAAGAGGGGTACTTGCCACTTTGACCCCCTAAGCGTTTTATGGAATTTGGAAACACTTGGCTGTGAAAATGAAAAGTTTCATTTCTTCCAATAAAATGTTGCTTTAGCCCCAAATTTTTCATTTTCACAAGAGGTAACAGGAGAAAAGCACCCCATAATTTGTTCCCCATTTTCTCCTGAATACGGCAACACCCCATATGTGGTGGTAAACTGCTGTGGGGGCACATGGCAGGACACAGAACGGAAGGAGCGCCATATGGGTTTTGCAGCACAGATTTTGATGGAATGGTTTGCGGGAGCCATTGATTTTTATTTTTTTGAGTTATTGTCTTATGTGGGGGCTCATTTTTTGCGGGACGAGGTGACGTTTTCATTGGTACCATTTTGGGGTACATAAGACTTTATGATCGCCTGCTATTACACTTTTTGTGAGGCAAGGTGAAAAAAAATGGCTGTTATGGCATAGGTTTTTTTTATATTTTTTTTACAGCATTCACCTGGGGGGCCATCTCATGTAATAGTTTTATAGAGCAGGTTGTTACGGACGCGGCGATACCCAATATGTCAAACATTTTTATTTTTGGAAAGTTTTACACATTAGATGCATTTTTGAACAGAATAAAACCTTTTTTTTGTGTTGCTGTTTCCTGAGAGCCATATTTTTTTTTTTTTTTTGGGCGATTGTCTCAGGTAGGGTCTACATTTCTGCGGGACGAGATGACGGTTTGATTGGTACCATTTTGGGGTAAATACGCCTTTTTGATCGCCTGCTATTACACTTTTTGTAAGGGAAGGTGACCAGTGCTGTTTTGGCACAGTTTTTTTTTTTTTTTTTTTTTTATTGCGTTCACCTGGCAGGGTGGATAATGTGATATTTTTATAGAGCCGGTCGATATGGACGTGGCGATACCTAATATGTCTATTTTTAATTTTTGCACTATTTTTTACAATTTTTTTTTTATATTATTTTGTGAAAAGGACGCTTTTTTTTTTTTGGAACTTGAAACTTTATTTTTTGTAAAACTTTATTTTTTCACTTTTTTTCACTCACTTTTTTTTTTTTTTTTACACTTTTTTAACTTTTGCGGCCTGATCCCCTTTACAATGCATTACAGTACTTTTGTATTGTAATGCATTGGCTGGAAGTATATTACACACAGTAATACACTTCCAGCTCACTGCCTGTGAGATCCAGGGGGCTGGATCTCACAGGCTACCGTAGATAGCAGCCGGATGCCTAAGGAAGGCATCCGGCTGCTATCTAAGCCATCGGGTCCCCGTCACAGCAGCGATGGGACCCGATGGACACCCGCTCCGACCGCCCGCATCGCATGTGCCGCGGTCAGCGCTGACCGCGGCACATGATGGGTTAATACGGCCACATCGGTGTTTTCACCGATGCGGGCGTATGCAGCAGGGATCCAGCTATTGGGAACAGCCGGCCCCCCGCAGCTGATCGGGCAGGCGCAGCTCCTGCACCCGCCCGATCAGCGCGCCGTAGTACTACGGCGCCGGTCGGGAAGGGGTTAAACGACACTCAATGTGTGGTTAATTTAACGCAGATAATGACAACACAGACTCAAGAAAAACTGACTCTCATGATATGCCACCTCCCCCATTTATATGGCCAGCTAGATAAGTCACATTAAACATACTGTGAAAATAAGCTACTCAAAGGCAACCTGTCACCATGAAAATGCAGTGCAATCCGCAGACAGGATGAGGAGCAGAGCAGATTGATATATAGCTTCATCTGAAGTCGATTTGCATAATACTTCGTTCGAATACTGCACGAGCAACCGCTCCGTTCAGTATTAGAATGTATTGTCTCGAATGAGCTAAAGTTATTACTTTGCGAAGTCTTGCGAGACCTTGGGTAATAACCTCATAAATTAATTTCTACTGTAAAAAACCTTGGTACCAAACTCTGATTCGGTTCCAAGGTACCAACTGGACCCAAACCCAAGTTCGGTACAAAGATTTTTAACAGTAGAAATTAAATTACAAAGTTATTACCCAAAGTCTCGCAATACTTTGCTAAGTAATAACTTTGGCTCATTGGAGACAATACATTCTAATACTGAACATAGCGGTCGCTCCGTACAGTATGCAAACGAAGTACTGTGCGAATCTACTTCGGATGAAGCATCCAAAGATTTGCTCATCCCTACTGAAGACTAATGTGTATGTAAGATGGCTATATGGCACTTACTAAGATAGCCTTTGTTGAAATTCTGCACCATTTTTTACATTTCATAAAGTATATTACCTTGTTTGCCAAGTCTTTTGTACTGTCCACACAGAGGTGTTGTCCATGAGATGGCTGTTGATGGAGGGTCATGTGACCTGGCAGATCACCTGTGATATCTTCTCCATTCAGACACACTGCACCTGTGCTAAACTCCCAAAAGAACAAGTACAGATGGCAGGTACAATGTATTTGAATAGAGGAGACATCATATGGAGGTGATTTCTCGTCACATGACCCTCCATCAGCAGCCATTTTATGGACAACACCTCTGTGTGGACAGCAGAAAGAACTTGGCAAACAAGGGAGAATACCTGATGAAATATAAAGCATGTTGCAGAATTTCACAAAGGCTATATTAGTAAGTGTCATGTAATCATCTCACAAACACACTGGTGAACAGTAACCAGAAGGTGGCCAACCCCTTTAAGCTTTGCAACAGCAGAGATTTTAATGAGATATGCTAAAAGTTTGCACAGAAATCTATATACCAATCTGCTCAGCTCCTCCCGCTCTATAACATTGTGCTTTCAGATTGAACTGCATTTTCATGTTGACAGGTTCCCTTTAAGCACATTTATTTCATCTGTAATAGTTAGTGAACTCTGCTGCTTAAGGACAGAAAGTTGAAAAGTTTCTTTGGAAGTGTTGAACAGTCATCCGGCATTTACATACCAGAATATTTCTTAACAGCCACCTGTCTGTCCACCATGTCTGGGAATCTTTTCTTTCTATGTGACTACTAGACCCAGAACATTCCTGGCCTGCTTGGGTTAGTACACAAGAGAAAGGCAATCTTATATTGCAGCAGTAAACATCCATGTGATTGTCCTCAAGCACCCTGGATGCTAGCAATTTAAGTTTCTCCCAGATTCATTGCAGTGTTTGGAGCAGTAAGACAGAAAACAGCTTTAATAAGGGTACGTCCAGACATGACAGTTCTGCTGCAGCTTCTCCGCGGAGGAAAATTCACAGTGGATCAGTAGTCAATCCTCAAAATCTCCCCAAAAGAGCTAGTTTTCATAGAAGCATTGCTGACGAAATCGCAGTGGGCTGTCCTCTACTTTTAGCCTTTGCCTTGCACAGTTTGAAAGCCGGTGGTACAGCATAAATTAGTATGCTGCAGATTGAAAACCTGCCACACAAGTCAGTTTGCGATGTGTGTTTTCTCCACAGGACTGCGGCTTCCCCATAGCTTACCAAGCACAGTCCATACATTGTATAGCGGCTGTGTTTGGTATCACAGCTCAGCTACATTCCTTTGAATGGGACTGAGCTGCGCCTTGGACATGTGACCAATGAACGTGACGTCACTGGACTAGGCTGCGCGGCTCACAGCTGATTAGCCAGCTCTTCCCAGGTGTCGGACCCCCACTGATCAAATACTGATGACCTATCCAGAGCCACAGCAGTTGCAAGAAGTCCAACATGGCTGGAGTTCTCGCAACTGCCACGGCAATCCCATTAATTTCTATGGGATCACCGCTACCCAGCGAACCTGGCCGCGACAGGTGTCGCCGTGTTGACCTAGCCTAAATGGCAAAGCAGTTATAACCTAAAAGGTGTTCTGACATGCCAGCTTTGCTTGTTTTCTTCCTTTGCTTCTGTGTAACGGAGTTCAGGATATGATTGGTTAACGTTGAGCAATCACTGTGCCCGCCTTAACTCTGAATTATCTTTGTACAGCTTCCGCAATTAGTTATACAAATGAAATAAGCTTAATTATGGTGGAGTAGGATGCCTCGTAATAGAAATCATTTTATAAGGAAAACATTTACTTTAATTTAGCATCGTGTCTAGAGGAAGAGATTAATAACTAAAGCATTCAGACATCTGCCGTTTGAACAGTATCTTGAAGTGAATTCGTTGCAGCTGAATGAGTTTGGAAAAGGTCCATAATAAAGTCACATTATGACGTGCTTCCAGTAGTGTATGATATCTCAGAGGGTAGCTGGTTCTGGGCGTAGACATGGGTCTGGGTGTAGGACACCTCCTCCATTACATCTGTATGAAATGGTATCAGTCACTGCGATAAGTCATTACTCCGTGGGCTTTGCACACTTTAAGACCTCTTAATTTGTGCAAAATGTCTGGACCATTGACCAATGAAAACATGTGCAGTGAGCTAAAAATCATTGTTGGTCAACAGTACATCCACCAGTGTGAACAGCCATCTAGGTGTTTTAATGGAAAAAGCATGAAAGGAAGACTGTCAACGCAAGTCTTATGATTATTCGGGACTTGTTTGGCACTCTTTATGGGCAATTCACGTGTCTCTGTAAAAGGACCATACATGTTAGATATTATTTGAACAAACAATCATCTGGTGAATGTTCGTTTCATAGCCATGACCACACACATTTTAGTCCATATTAGTTGTTACAGTTCTTCAAGTGGGCAATGGACAAAAGATCTTTCTGGGAACATTCTTTCAAAGAAAGATCTTTTCTCCAACCATCGGACGAAAATATTAAACATGGCCGACCCCGGCAAACAATTGTTCATTGTTAAATTTCACCCGACGAATGTTCTTTTTGGTTGAAATCATCCATTTTGACCAACTTTAGTCTAATTTGTATGGCCATCTTAAAGAAGAACTCCCGCAAAAATTTTTATTCTCTGACTTGTTAGAAAGGTGCATGATATAATCTGTAGTGATTGTCATTTTCATCAGTGACTGTTTCTGTGAGTAAAAACCTCTCTTCTTATTGTAGCTGGGTCATGTGACCAACTCCCTGACCTCCAACTGACCCAGGACAGAAAGCCAGTAACTGCTCTATTCATTCCTATGGGAGCCTCACTTTCAGTCTCATAGGAATACATAGAGAATTAGACTTCTTGTCCACACATAAGTTTATGTGTGAGTTGGTGGGTCTAATTGCTGGTCACATGACACAGATAAGAAACTTCAGGATGATATAAGTCAAAAATTCAGACACTGGTAAGAAAATGACATTTACAGATTATATCATGTACATTTCTAGCAGGACATGGAATAAAATTTTTGTCGGGAGACACTTCTTTAAGTGTCGGAAGTAAATAAAGCAAATGAAAGGTGTCCCTAAAGATGACTTAATTTTTTTATTAGACATATGTACTGCTAAAGGGGTTTTCTGGGGATTAAACATTGATGACCTGTCCTCAGGATACATAATCAATATCAGATCAGTGGGGTCTGGCTCCTGGAACCCTGCTAAATCAGCTGTTTGAAGAGGCCATAGGATACCAACAAGTGCTACTGCCTCTTTGTACAACACTATTCTTGGTATAGTAGATTGTGTGGAGGCTGTACTTTGTATTGCAACTTAATCCCCTTCACAAAGGCCATGTGACCAATGATGGTGACATCTCAGACGTAGGAAGAGGCTGTAGCACTGGCCCGGGCATTGCTACCCCTTCAACCAGCAGTCAAACCTCCACAGATCAGATACTGATGATCTGTCTCAAGGATAGGCCATTGATATTTAACTCCCAGCATCCATGAGGAGAGCTTTTCCTAAACCCTGCATTTTGATTCTCTTTTCTTTCACACTAGGAGTTCCATTTGGAATATGACAAGCTAGAAGAAAGGCCTCATCTGCCATCCACGTTCAATTACAATCCTGCTCAGCAAGCCTTCTAAAGACTTCCCTGTTCATGGGGTATGGCTGTCTCAGCACAATACTCAACCTAACTGCAGAACTGATGTGGCTCAGGCATCCTGGTTTTAATTCCTTGAGGATCTGGCAATTGTCTCATGCAAAGGGATCATCACTTGAGGTCCTGCCTTACTAATTATGTGCTGCCCAACAACTAGAATTGTCATTTGTTTCTTTAGTTCGAGCAGGGTCTGATTTATTATTATTATTATTATTTTTTTTTTCCCTCGTTTCCATTTTATGCCAGCAGGCAGACTTAGGTCTGTACACAAACACACACATAAGAACAGAATACTGACAGAGTTTACCACTCAGTTTCCAAATTGTACAAAGAGTGCGCGAGAGAGAGAGAGACAAACACGAGATTAGACAGCAAAGTTTGCATTGTTCATTGTAGCACTATTTGGTAATAAAAGAAACACATGTTTGTGCATTTTTATGTGAAGATCCTTCTCGTATTTCATTTGGAAAGATGGGCAAGGTCAACTTCCTTAATTTTACTTCCCCTCTGTTTTCAAAGGCAACTTTCTGCCACGGCCAGCCCCTTCACAGCCAGAGGAGTGTGTGTGTCCTTGCAGTGCAAGGATCTGCAGGCCCCTGTGGCAGGGAATGGGCAGGCAAAACCAATAATTCACTAGTAAGGAGAAAGATAGATATTGCGGCAACCTTTGGACAATTTCCAGAGTTGTGTATTACTGAGCTTCATCTTTCCAGAATGAGCAAAACACTGTCCAGTCTTTGTTACGATTTTGTAATAAATGTGTACATTTTTTTTAAATTTTTGGACATCACATGAATAAAGGTATGTATGTACGAATGTGTATATATTATATATATGACACCTATTTTGGAAATGTTTGCCCTGCTGTACCTCATTTTTAGGAGGTGTGCATGGATGCAATATATGAAAAATGGGACATTCTGGAACTGCTGGTCAGGGGACTCCATTGTCGCCCTGTGCACTAAAGGGCCAGATTTTCAGCAGCCAAGGACATCCATACCCAAGTGAACGTGATGGGACTTAAAGAAGTGAACTGAGACAATTCACTCTGGCTGTTTGAACAGCAGCGTTTCATAGGAAGAAAAAAAAAAAAAAGATCAATCTTGTATTTTCTGACCACATAAAGGCTTCTTCTCTTTGTAATAAAGTAGAAAAGCTCTCCTCATTGCAGTGTTGACTTTGATTTGAGATTGTGAAGTCATTTGTGAATTCCTGAGAGGGATTCCCATTAACACCCTGTGTACCTGTAAGTAGAGGCGGGAAGCACCGAGCATTTGAATGTAAGTAATAAGACACCAATCTGTCTCCTCGGCCATGCTCTTCGTTTGGCACCAACCCTATAGAGCATTTGAGTAGATGACCTGCATTACGTATCAGTCACACCAGTTTATATAATAAGAAACGGATCAAGGATCTCAAATTAGAACAACCTCGCACATTTCCACTATTAAGGTTAACAGCCATGTTATGTGTTAATCTTGCCTGTACTATTAATACATTTATAGTTTTAGTTATTACTGTACTACATTTGTCATGATAATTGTGGGGATATCAGGGTTGGTATAGTAGGTGGTAAAATAATGGAGAAGCTTGAATTTAATCTCTCAGGTACTGTAAGAAGGGGGAGCTGCTGACGCAGGTCACATCTGTTGTAGGCTGGTATCACCGCCACAGGCAAGTTTAAAATAGGAGGGGCACGAGATGTTACCACTGAAAAAATGCCCTCGTTGTTTGGTCAATGCAAAGAGTTAAAAAATATAAGCTGTATATGTTGAGTGTGTGACAAGCACTGCAATACTTTGTATCTTGCTGTTTGCTTTTTTCTACTTGAGACTCCACCACTGTATTAAAGACAATGTTGAGCTTTTGTACAATCTTTGCATTTAATATTCTTTGCATCTTTTCCCACTTGGTGATAACACTATGGTCGTAAGTATTATGATACACATAATCAGCATTGTAATTTCACGTTTCTGCAGTTGGAAAGCTTACACAGTCTTAAAGAGAACCTGTCACCACTCCTGACATGCCTGTTTTAATAGCTTCATGCATTCCCCATGTAATAACCATTTAAGAGCCTTCATTCTTATTCCTCTATGTTGTGCCATTTCTTTATTATTTCTACTAGCAGTTATGAATGAATTGCTAGCAGCCTGCAGTAAGGGTACAGAGGGGTGGTAACCAGTTGGGGGTGTGTCCCTGCACAGACTCTACCCAATCAGTGCTGCCATTTTCAGACTGTGAAGGTACACACCCCCAACTGGTTACCACCCCTCTGTACCCTTACTGCAGACTGCTAGCAATTCATTCATAACATCTAGTAGAAATAATAAAAGATCAACTTGCAGGATAACAGGCCGAACTGGATGGACAGATGAGTTTTTAAGGCCGAAAAATAATGTTACTATGTTACAAATGACACAACATAGAGCCATAAGAATAGATGTTCCAGAATTGTTATTACATGGGGAATGTATGAAGATATTAAAACAGACATGTCAGGAGTGGTGACAGGCCCTCTTTAAAGGGGTTGTCTGGCCATCTTATTTTATTTATTAGTAAATAAATAAAATTATTCATAAAAGGCTCTGTATGGTGTAGAATAAGGCCTCATGCACACGACCGTTGTTTGGGTCCGCATCCGAGCCTCATTTTTTGCGGCACGGATGCGGACCCATTCACTTAAACGAGGCTGTAAAAGATGCGGACAGCACTCCTTGTGCTGTCTGCATCCATTACTCCATTCCGTGGCTCCGCAAAAAAAAATAGAACATGTCTTATTTTTGTCCGTTTTGTGGACAAGAATAGGCATCTCTGTAATGGGCCTCCATTCCGTTCCACAAATTGCTGATCGCACATGGCTGTCATCTGTAGTTTGTGGATCCGGAATTTGCAGTCCGCAAAACACGGTGCAGTCACGTGCATGAGGCCTCACTCATATTTGCCTTACCAATCTACGTTCTGACAGCTCCCGTTCCGACAGTTGATGTTCCGTCTTCGATCTCCCCTTACTGGTTCCTATTAGTGGTGGCCAAGAATGGGGAGTGCTGGAGGCGGAGTAAGTTAAGTATGATGTTATTTTTCACCATGCGGAGCCTTTTTAATAAAAAGATAAACTGTCAGACATCCCCATCATGGAGTGTAATAGTAACGCAAATACTTCATGTGTTAATTATTTTTTTTTTTTTTTTTTATGTACATCTATAACCTTTAGCTTCTCTTTTAAAGTAGTCTTCTGCCTTGTACTATCCGTCCTCATCTAGGGTGCTCATGCTAGCGCTATGTAACAGGTCTCTTTACTGGGTTTTCCTTCCATTGACTGGGCCAATAATTTATACACTGCATGTCAATTTTCACACAGATTTTTTTCCACATTTTCCAGATTTTGTCTTGTTAAAATGTCATCCACTTTGCTGCTGTTCTAACAGGCTGCAGATTATCTGCCTGCAAAATATTTCTCCTTAATCTATGATTGTTCCCCGATCTCCCCCATCCCTGGCTTTACTCAGACTCCGTTATTTTTGGCAGTTACTCATATTTCTTGCTAGCGGTTTAGAAGTTTATAATCATTCTTTCCTTGCAGTAATGGAAATGCACTCTCCATACATTGCTATTCTAGTAATTTTGTCATCGACCTGTAAAGCAGCCTGACGAGGTAGGAATCAATACCTGTGTCTTAAAGGGGTTATCCAAGTTCTATAATGCCCCCCTCCCCATATGCCCATGCTCCTCACAGAGATTGTACTTACCTTGCTCTCCGACTCCCTTGCCGCTTCTAAAACCAGCATAGCCGCCGCTTCATCTCCCCATCACACGGATGAAAACATCTGACGTAGAGGGTGGGGAGGGGTTGTTTGTACAGCCAATAAGTGGTGACTGAGGAGCCTCCGGAGAGTCACCCGCAATGCTAGAGAGGCTAGCCCCCGGCGCCGCCTACTATTCGCTGTCTCCCCCAACACTTGATCCCACCCCCCCACCCACAATGATGGATGTTTTCATCCATGTGACGGGAAGATGCAGCAGTGGCCGTGCCAGTATAATAAACAATATGGGTGTCGGAGAGCAAGGTAAGTATAATCTCTGAGAGGGGCCTGGGCGTAACTAACTTGGATAACCCGTTTAAATCTGATGCACTGCTATACATGGAACAATCTGCTTAGTCAGGGTTCTGGGTTATTTTATGCCTTGGCAGGTAGGTGGCACTTTGTTGATATAACCATTATTATAGTACTACATACATGTTAAATATAATCGCCTGTCTCTGGGAAGGTGTACCAAGCACCAGGCAGGCCTTGTAGAACCTACAGCCTTTCCGTCTCATCCAAAAAATGTTTGTATTGAGATCTCTCTGAGATTTATCAAAACTGGTAAATTGAAGAAGTTACCCACAGCAACCAATTTTTTAGAGGGTGTTTTGAAATTGTTTTGGGTGACTGCTCCATTTTAATCTTATGACTTTTGATATATCTGTTGTAATGTCTTGTTGGAAGATGCCATCTGAGTCATGAAACACCACTGTTGTGTTGGACTACACTTGGTTAGTATATTCAAATACACAGTGACATTCAAATAATTGTGATGTGGCTTTAAGGGACCAACATGTGCCCCATGCAAAAAAAAAAAAAAGACACTGCCATGACACTCCTCCCTGCCAGACACTGTGCTTAGTAAAGCTGCATGCATGTAGTAGCACTGCACAGGATTGTATTGCTCAGATATTCTGAACTATAAAGGCAAGGGAAAGTCTCTTGAAACCTCGTAATTTTGTGTTTTGCGTTTGCCCAAAGGCAGTGCACAAAAAAATCTGCTAGGTTTATTCTAATGTGCAAACCCAACCCCGTTTTCTGCTGATGATGGTGTCCTGTATTACGGTTTCATGTATGAACTGTGTGTTTAGAGCCAAGGATTGGATCAGATCAGATCCTGTCCCGTGAGGGCCATTCCTCAAGTTTTCTTTTAGAAAGGCTTTCTGGATCTATAAAGACAAAGCGATCTTCCATTGGCACAGCATATACAGTTCATGCAGGGCGCATAAATCACGTGGCAGACCTTTTTTCATGATGGAAACACTAAAGTGACTGTGGGGTTTTTCAACAAGCTCCAAGTTGGATATTTTACTGAAATACTAAACATATGCCAACCTTGTAACAGTTTCTTCAGCATAGCAGTCTATTAATTAGAGCGTATTCATATAACTATAACTTAGTGTGGAGACAATGTATTTCTTGCCACAAACGAGACCATTAGGGAAATGTAGGAAGCAGTGAATATTTTACACATAGCACATTGGTGAAAGGGTTAACAATTGATGACCGTTTTAGAAAATTCTGCTGCAGTGGAAGGTTATTTTATAACCGATAATTTGGCAGCTGTCAGGCTTGCACTGAGAGTACAAAGTGTTTCCTTTTTATATATTTCTCCACTTTGCACATAAGGAAAATTGGTACCCATCATTCTTACGATTATTACAGTTTTCAGGTAAGCATTGCTGAGTTAGCAGAGCTGCAGTACATGTGGAACCTAATAATGATTATATGTGTGCTTATGGTTTTGTATAAGAGATTCAACCGGCACGAGGTGTTAGATACATGCACACACCTCTATGTGCCAAATGGCATTAATATGGCGATGCCCCTTCTACTTACAGAAGGAGTCAGGTTATTTCTTCTAGGCTGCAGGCATTGCATGCATTAAAGCGGTCAGCAGAGATGCCAAGTTCACACTTCAATTATTTGGTCAGTTACTTCCATCAGTTTTTGTGAGCCAAAACCAGGTGCGGGTCAAAAACACAGAACGGGGGGGAAATCTTTCCATTATACCCGATCTCTGTGTAGGCTTCACTACTAACTGATGGAAATAACCGAAGTGTGAACTCATCACTCCAATTTGTACGATAGTTGTTCAAAAGGGGTTGATGGCTAGTGCCCACCAGAGATCAAGTAAGTTCTTCCATGTCAAATATGGTAAAGCAGGTATTGCCATTCTGTAAAAGAAGAGGGCTTTCCCCAAACTAAGAACTGAGAATGCAGTTCTCAATGCCCAGCCCAAGAAAAACCACCCAATGCAAGTAAGTACCACTGTTTTTAATAGATCCTATGTTTCTTCAGTTATTAGCAAAAAATGTAGATTTAGGGCGAATTCACACAACCGCACTGTATAAACATGGATGCCACTGTGTGCGTTCCGCAGTGAACGTAACAGGCGGCTCATAATAGATATGCCGACTGTGGACAAGAATAGGACATGTTGGCCGCCGAATGGAGCTACGGATGCAGACAACACACGGTGTTCTGTCTTCATCTTTTGCGGCCCCGTTGACATAAATGGGTCCGACCCTTTCCGCAGCTGTGTGAATAAGCCCTAAAACAAATTCTACCATTAGGGGCTATGATCACTCTGGAGATCTAAATTTCCATTGTGCCCTATGACAGCACCCGTGAGAGATCCTCCCCCTTCCGCACAGGAAACTTCCAGATGACTTTTAAAAGCAACTCCCATCATCCATTCCTCAGTTCTTTCCTGTTTCCTGTCCATAGGACAGGGGTTGGATCTCTCCGGATGACTTGAGTTCTAGGAGCTGCAAGGAATAAAGGATACCTGATAGCGTAAGACTCCACTAGGAGCCGCTAAGGGAAGAAAGCCCGGCAGCCCTTCTTTTCCCCGGGGTGAATCCTGAGGCTCCTCCTACCTCTCCTGCAGACGGGCGGTGTTCCGGATGAGGGACAGTCGGTCCCTTGAAAGCTTGCTGGCAGGCCCGGTCTCTGTCCCTGCGCTACCATCACTGGAGTGCTGGCATGGCGCGGGGAGGAGGCGGGGCTGGAAGCGGCAGCACGTTGCAGAGTTCCGGGTCAGCGTGGAGCGCGGCGCACGGGAAGTGGCGTGTGCGTTCCACGCTGGCCTGGGGAGGGAGGAGCTGAAAAACGGGGAGGCGTAGCGCGGCCTGCATAAGAAGGGCGCCGGCCAGCTCAGCATGGAGGGATCTTCGCTTCGTTCCCCAACCGAGGGGAGGTGTGTCGACTTTGGCAACAAGCAGAAATTAGAAAGGTACTGGTGCTCATATAGGCACTAGCAGACCTCTTATTTTACAGGTATCTGGTGGCTGATTCTGTTCCCTGGAGATATTTAGCACTTATGGCATTGCCTTGCTTCCCTCCATGTTCCCTTCAGCTGTCTGATTCAGTATGCAGGAAGAAGGGGAGTTACAACAGCGCTCTGACAAACAGGAGCAGCATGTGGAATCTGCTACGGTACTCCTGGGGGTAAGAGGGTTTTACCCCACCTGGTCTTTCCTTGGGGGAGACTAGTTTCTTTTTACTAATTTTTAATTTGGGTTATTTATGTCCACAGATTAAAACGGGACCCAGAAAGGCTACTCACAAATCTAAGGGAAAGGAGTGTGGAATTTGTCGTAAAAAACTAAGTCCATCCTACCCTAAGCTGTATTGCCAACCCTGTCTGGACAGGATTATTGCTGAGGAATCACCATCCCTCCTACAGAGTATTCAAAACATGGTCAGGATGGAGGTTCGTTCTTCAGTGGAACAGCTCAAAGGGTCTCGGCCTAATCCTACCAGACTTAAAAATGATTCAGATAGTCCCACTGTAGAGTCTAATGAAGAAGGACTGTTACGTGATTCAGATTCTTCAGTAGAAGATACGATGGGCAGACCGTTGTTTAAACCAGAAGATACGGACCTGTTATTAAAGGCCATAAGATCCACTATGGAAATTGAGGAAGATAAGGAGGCCAAATCAAAACAGGATTCCATGTTCGATAGTCTAAGACCTAAAAAGACGAGGGTCTTCCCCTTACAGGATAGTATTAAAGAATTAATAAAAAGAGAGTGGAATAAGCCCGATAAAAAGTTCTTTATTCCAAGATCAGTTAAAAGAAAGTATCCGTTTAAGGATGAGGATATATCAGAATGGCAGAGTACTCCTAAAGTGGACGCACCTGTATCCAAGATTAATAGAAGATCTGTACTCCCTTTCGAAGATTTGGGCTCTCTCAGAGACCCTATGGATAAAAGGGCAGACACTTATTTAAGAAAGGACTGGGAGGCCTCTACCTCAGCTTTCCTAACATAGCGGCTACTTCGGTAGCAAGGTCTTTAAAAATATGGCTAGAAGAACTGGAGTCGCACATTGAGGATAAAACCCCCAGAGAACAATTATTGGAAGCTATTCCCACTATGATCAAGGCGGTGGACTTTATTTCGGACGCATCTGCGGACGCTCTGAGATTGTCAGCTAGGGCTGCCGCATTATCAAATTCAGCCAGAAGGTCCCTATGGCTGAAAAGCTGGAAGGGGGACGTGGCTTCTAAATCTAAATTATGTGCGCTTCCGTGTCAGGGTAATCTTCTGTTTGGATCAGCTCTCGACGACATACTTGATAAGGCGTCAGACAGAAAAAAGGGGTTTCCGGCCCCATCCTTTCCAAAACAAAAGAAGCCATATTTTTCTAGAAATAAAAAAGATCAGCAAGGATTTCAAAAAAAGAATACTGATTGGAGGAAGGAGAAATCAAAAAGTTTTCTGTTTAAACCAAAGCTCCAGCAGTCCAGTGGCAGTCAACAATGACGCCAGGTTAAGAGTGGGGGGTCGTCTGTCTTCTTTTCTCCCGGCATGGCAAAATATAACCTCAAGTGCTTGGATAAAAAATATAATAGATGAAGTCTATTATCTAGACTTCAAAGCCCCCCCCTCAGAAGTTCAAAATCACCTCTCTGGATCGAGGAACAAGGGCTCAAGAAGCATTAATTCAAGAGATAGACTCCCTTCTAACAAAATCAGTCCTAATCCCGGTTTCAGCTGGGGAGGAAGGAAGGGGGTTTTATTCGACCCTGTTTTTAGTGCCTAAGCCAAACGGGGCATTCCGAACAATTATAAACCTAAAAGAGTTGAACCAGTATCTATCATATCAAAAGTTCAGAATGGAATCGATTGCGTCAACAATTCTACATCTCTTTCCATACTGTGCAATGGCCTCAATCGATATTCGGGATGCATATTATCACGTACCGATTCATCGTTCCTCCCAACAGTACCTGAGGGTAGCCATGAGGAGAGAAGACTCAATTCTTCACTTTCAATTCAGAGCTCTTCCCTTTGGAGTTTTACAGGCACCCAGAGTGTTCACGAAACTCATGGCAGAGGTGATGGCACGGATAAGGATATCGGACATTTTGATTGTACCATATCTAGACGACCTTCTGATCGTGGGGAAAACCCAAGAAAGGTTAACATTGCAAATTTAAAAAGTACTGGAGATTTTACAACATCTAGGTTGGATCACGAACAGAGAAAAATCAAATCTGGTTCCGTCATACCAATGCAAGTTCCTGGGAATTCTTTTGGACTCCACGGTACAGAAATCCTTCCTCCCTCCAGAGAAAATCGAGGTTATTCAGAACAGAATAGCACGATTCTCAGAACGGTCAGTAACCACAATAAGGGAAGCTATGTCGATATTGGGCCTCATGACATCGTGCATTCCAGCGATGAAGTGGGTTCAATTCGACTCCAGGACACTTCAGTGGCATATTCTGTCAAACTGGGACAAGAACCAAAGCTCCTTAAACAAGAAGATTCAAATTCCAAGAGTAGTGAGAAGCTCTCTACAATGGTGGACCAAGGTAGACAACCTAGTTCAGGGGGTCGAGTGGCAGAAGGAAAACCCTTTTATAATCACAACCGATGCCAGTCCTCGGGGGTGGGGGGCCCACTCAGCTTTGGGGTTTTTCCAAGGTCTATGGTCTCCCGAGGTAGCTGGTCAGTCTCAAAATTACAGGGAGTTAAAAGCGGTAATGTGTGCCCTGAGAAAACACCTCTTTTTTCTGCAAAACAAGCACGTAAAAATTCTGTCGGACAGTGCAACAGCGGTGGCCTACATGAACAAAGGGGGAGGAACGAAGTCTCTTCCTCTATGGAATCTTTCCTTTCAAATATTCAAAATGATTCAAGGTCAAATATTGTCATTAACAGCAGTCCACCTGAAGGGAACGGACAATACACAAGCAGATTTTCTGAGCAGGCACAAAGTGAGCCAGGGGGACTGGTGTTTATGTCAGGATGTCTTCAATCAAATCACCAGACGTTGGGGCACGCCAAAAATAGATCTATTTGCGTCCAGACAGAACACAAAATGCAAAAAATTATTTTTCCTAAGCAAGAACGAACAGGCGTTGGGGGTGGATGCTCTGTCTCAGTCATGGGGAATGGGCTTAGTTTATGCATTCCCTCCTCTCAGAATGATTCCCAGGGTGCTACAGAAAATAAGGTCAGAGAAGGCAGTAGTTATTCTAATTGCTCCGTTCTGGCCAAGGAGGGTCTGGTTTTCTTGGCTGAGGGCTCTCTCCCTAGAAGATCCTTGGATTCTCCCGGAGAGGAAAGATCTTCTTTTCCAGGGTCCTCTACTACACCCAGATTTAACCCATCTTCACCTCTCTGCGTGGATTTTGAGAGGGACCTCCTTAGATCAAAAGGGTTTTCAGAGCAAGTGATTAATACCCTCCTGGCTAGCAGGAAAAAGGTCACTTCTAATATATATCTGAGAATATGGAAAGCCTTCTTCCAATTTGTGGGTTCAGACGGTATGTTGTCAGGAGAACCAAATGTACCTCTACAGGAAGGTCTAAATAAAAAATTAAGACCCAGCACATTAAAAGTCCAGATCTCTGCTCTTAGTGTGCTCTTTGATTGTAAGCTAGCCTTCTTTCCTTTGATAAAAAGGTTTATAAAAGCAGCGGGTAGGCTGAATCCTTCATTTAAGTCAAGAGTGGCTCCTTGGGACCTAAATTTAGTTCTCTCCTACTTGACACAGAGTCCCTTTGAAGTTACTCTCCTATAAGTCCGCTTTGTTAGTGGCCATTACTTCAGCTAGAAGGGTTGGGGAGATTGCTGCTCTTTCAGCTTTTCCCCCTTATACGACCATACTACATGACAGAATAGCACTAAAGCCAGATCCAGCTTTTCTTCCAAAGGTTGTTTCTGATTTCCATAGGTCTCAAGATATCAATTTACCTTCCTTTTGTCAAAATCCTAGGAACGAAGGAGAATCTAAGTTCCATACTTTGGATGTTAGAAGGTGTGTCAGTTTCTATCTGGAGTTTACTAAAGAATGGAGAAAAGATTCTAATCTTTTTGTCCAGTTTCAGGGTTCGAACAGAGGTAGGAAGGTTACAGCCCGTACTCTGGCGAGATGGATTGTAAGAGCCATTTGTCTATCTTACTCGATAGCGGGGGTCCAAGTGCCTTCAGGATTTTCTGCCCATTCTACTAGGGCGATAGCTTCTTCTTGGGCAGAAAAGGGGGCGGCTTCTATAGAGGCTATTTGTAAGGCAGCCACCTGGAGCTCTCCAAATACGTTCTTTAAACACTACAGGTTGGATCTTTCTGGTTCTCAAGACTTATCCTTTGGTAGGAAAGCCTTGCAGGCAGTGGTCCCTCCCTAATGATGTATCTAGTCTATTCTCTCACGGGTGCTGTCATAGGGCACAATGGAAATACTATGATTACTCTTACCGGTAATCCGTTTTCCATGAGCCCATGACAGCACCCCTACATCCCCCCCCCCCCCAAAAAAAAAAAAAATAAATATATAATATATATATATATATATATATATATATATTATATATATATATATATTCTTATATCTATAGATATAATAATTAATAGTAATGAAGGGAAAGAAGTATTTTCCTTTTCTGGAACTTCATATGAATTAATATGGAGTCCTTCTATGCTTGCGGTGTGTGGTTTTCCAAGATGTTTTTTGTTAAGATTTATTTAGATAAAAGAGAAATAGTCCTATGGATCTTGCTACAAACTGAGGAATGGATGATGGGAGTTGCTTTTAAAAGTCATCTGGAAGTTTCCTGTTTCCTGTCCGGAAGGGGGAGGATCTCTCACGGGTGCTGTCATGGGCTCATGGAAAACGGATTACCGGTAAGAGTAATCATAGTATTTTCCATGTAAGCCATTTTTTTCCCCGTTGGTGACCCAAGAATAAAGTGAACCTGTCGGATGATTTGTGTTGCCCTATCTGACAGCAGGATTATACAGAGGGAGAGAAGCTGAGCTCAGTGCTATTAAGGTTTATATGCTGTAATTTGGAGCAGGATTTCTGACTAAAAAGCAGATTATGAGCTCATACACATGGACATATTTTTGGTCCGCATCCGATCCGCATGTATTGCAGGTCAGATGTGGACCCATTCACTTCAATTGGGGCCACAAAAGATGTGGCCAGCACTCCGTGTGCTGTCCACATCCGTTCTGTGCCGTCTGCAAAATTATAGAATATGTCCTATTCTTGTCCAGGTTACAGACAAGGATAGGACTGTTCTATGAGGGGCTGGCCTTTCCGTAAAGTGAAGAATGCACAAGGCCAGTATCCATGGTTTGCGGAGCGCAAAATATCCAACAGTTGTGTGCAGGAGACCTAACTCCTGCCAGGACTCCTTGGAGAGACACTGAGAGTGCTGATTACCTCACCTACACAGGATGATTGACAGCTTTCTGAGTAAACACAGTAATACAGTGTGAGCTGTCAATCATCTGTGTCGGTGGAGTAATCCAGACTCTTCCTGTCTCTCCTAGGAGTCGCATTTAATGAACGTCTCTAGGCAAGTTAAAGCTCTGAATATGGAAACCTTGCTGAGTCTTTACCACAGTTCTGTTGGACTCCATTAGAAACTGGATTGTTCAAAGAATCGAGTAAACATATGAGTCCGCTGTAGTCATGAGGATAACGTGCCCCTCACCCTTCTCAGTGCAGGGCTGCTGTGCACTTTTATATACTGCTTATAGCCGCCACTCACCAATGAATCACTGTCTCCAGCTTGGCTCATTTTATCTGCCTTAAATAGTCTATTTTTTCATTCGTTTTTCAATGCTTCCTCTTCACTTCCCTATTTTAGTGATTTAAATGCTTTCTTTTTGGTGCTTTCTTTTTGCTCAACCTTTTATTCCCTTGACGTGTATATACTGTACCTCTCACAATTCCAGTTTAGGAGGCTAAAAATATCCAATTTTGTGGCTGCATTTTTTATTTTTGAGGACATTGTTCTTTTAGTGAGACCAATGGCCTCTCTTAGCTGGTCAAATTTAGATTTTTGGTAGCCTGCCATTTTTGTTCCTCCCTGAAGAAACACTCTTTTGAATGACAATGTCCACCAACCTGCACATCTGTTGTTCTGTCCAGTAGGGCTGTCCCTCTAGTCGGCTCCTGAACCAGTTGGGAAAGGTAATTGTGTTTGGTTATTGGCAAGAACCTGTTTCCGTTATGAGAGGTACAGGTTTCAGTTTCCCAGTCTATATCTGAAAAGTTGAAGTCCCCTGTAAAAACGACCTCATTATAGTTTCATGCCTCATCTTTTTCTCTTAGAAGTAGATTTTCTGTGGACTGTATTATGTTAAGTAGCCTATAACAAACTCCTATCAGTATTATTGTTTTTGCCTCCATGTATTCTAACCACAATGATTCCACGTGTTCATTACCCTCACATCTTTGCGGACTGTGGGCATTAGACAGGACTAACCCCTCCCCCGCTCTGTTTTTGATGGTCAGCGCCAGTATTCATAAATACATATGTCTGTACTTTGCATTTAAGTTAATGGTTTGTTCCTCTTCCTATTCTATGAGAAGTGTCTTTATTTTCCCAATATTGTTGGCACAGAGCTTTTACTGCTCAGTGTTATATCATACTATATAAGTTCTGCTAGACAATACATTATAGAAACACCAGGGAATGATCCATCAGTAGTCCTACATCAGAGTGAATATGAAGTCTACAAAACCCCAAAATACATCATTTTTTTACATTCTAAAATACAAAGCTACATAAGACAAAATGGAAAATTACATAATAACATTCTCTTTTGTTCTCATTGTGTCTTCTTTTCAATGTTAAGAAAAATCTGTTCAGTTCTGAGGATTCTGTCAAGGAGTGCTCTCTGAATACAGTCCCTGTGAATGCTCCTTTATGTTCTGAAGAATAGCCTACAAGGAGGTTGACTTAAAAACGTCTTTTCATATCTCTTGAAATGCAACATTTACAGATGCATTGAATCAGTGGGATATGATGGCTACAATTATGGCAGAAGAAAAAGATATGTGAGGTGGATAGTGAGCATTTCTATTTAGATGAGATGAAGTGAGGAGTCTACATTAAGGTTCTATAGAAGATATATAGTGGCTTGTTATATCAAGTACATATCAGAACGTACAATATTCATTAACTTTGATCAGTTATTTCCCATATATAGTATTTGCTTGTTTCTAATTTATAGTGTCAGTTCCATTCTGTGTCAGCACCAATTAGGTCCTGCCTCCAGAGGGACCAGACAGGAATGAGGAGCACAGCATTACATGTCTATATACCTTTAAGGGCATTGTTACGGGCTGGAATGTGTTTACAACAGGGGCGTAACTACCATAGAGGCAGACCATGCGACTGCTATGGGGCCCAGTCTTAGTTGGGATTACCTCGTCTTCTACTGGAGGTGAAAACTTGGTCGGGACTCTACCCTCTAAAGGAACAACTTTTAGCAAATGAAGCAGTGGAAAAATGGCCCAATGGTCATTGAAAGGGGTTTAGGTGGAAACCCTTCTGTCCTATGTGAGGGGCCTGGTTTGATCCTTGCTATGGGGCCCTTACTTCTCTATGTACACTACTGGTTTACAATAAAGAAAAAAAGACAACTATTCTAAACAACCTCATCTCTGCTGCTCCTGGTCCCCTGTGGACCGGAAGTCTGACATCCTGTACATTGTCATGCGCACTGCTGTAGCTCATCACTGGTGTCAGTGGTGATGTGTCCCCAAGTGGCACATAAAACGAAAACAGTGCTGTGAACAGGGCATTACTGTGTATCTACCAACAACCACTGCAAAATGATGGCATTGGACAGCATACAAATACACCAGTAGTGCAGCACTTTCCAAACTTGGATTCAGGGCTGTTGTGCATGTTACCAACCAGTGTGGACTAATCCTGAAAGTACCAATCCAGACTTGGATTGGTATGAGAAGCCACCTCACCAGGATCCAGTTCTGTCCTTCGTCTTACCACTAGTTGCATGTATTGCCATGCTTAATGATGCAAGAAGATCATATCTTATTTTGCCTGCTCAAGCATTCAGAGTTATGGGCCCTAATATATCAAGACCAGCATATGCTATGCCATTCTTGATGGACCCTGCAAGCTTCTATGCGCCAGATTGAAATCTACTCCAGTTTATATCTGGCGTAGATTTCAGTCATTATTTACACTAGTTTCTAGAATAAATAATGATAAATGTGAAAGGGCTCATGGCCCTGTCCTTACCACAAAACTAGTGTGGGTGGTGTAAAATGCTGGTTGTGAGTAAAAAAGTTGAAATGGCATTGAAAAAGTAGCAAAACCAAGGTTTGCAACCTTTTAACGCCAAGTCCATGGCTTAGGGAAGAATGATAAATCTCCCCCATAGTGATCCTGTCTTGACTTTACTTCTGGTAGTCTCCACCAACCACTTTGGTTTAGTTTAACTAATGTCAATCCAAAAGGTTCCTCCACTGAGACTCCCACAGACCTCTGGATTGAATTGTTTGTTTACTCTGCCCCTAAAGCCTCTCACACAATACAGTCCATACCATGGCTGCATCTTTCACATGAGACACCCAGCAAAACCAACAAATGGAGTCAAATGGGCTGACAATTATAGCTTTAGGGCCCGTTCACACGACCGTGTGAACAGGTCCGCATCTATTCCGCAATTTTGCGGAATAGATGCGGTCCCGTTCACTTCAATTGCCGGCATGCGATCTTGACGAGCTGCGGCTCCGCAAGAAAAAATAGAACATGTCCTATTCTTGTCCACAATAGTGGACAAAAAAAGGCATTTTGAATGGGGTGCCGGGGCTGTGTGTTCCGCAAATTCCGTGGATCCATCCATGGATCCACATTTTTGCAGATACGCAATACCATGGCCATCTGAACGGCCCCTTATACAACCCCTACATGTGGTTAAGGATATGAATGTTAAAGACAAAGGGATAATTTATGAAGCTGAGTATACCGGTTTTCTGGCATAAACAAGCTACAGCATTTGAAGCAAACAAATTGGGACCTTCTCGTGATTTTTACACGCTCTTACCACTATTGAACCTTTGTCGGAAAATAGGCATGGTTAGCTAGGCAAGTACAGCAGTTTGAACAAATTATTCTTTTTAAAAAAATTTCAGAAAATGATGCAATTGTATTCCAGTAGGGGGATGGTGTAGAAACTGCACTGTCATCTGTAGATAACTATTATCTTTGAAGATGTGCCAAACTTTTCAGACTGCAACGTTTAATAAAATACAGCAACACAAACTCAAGCAAAACTGACTTCAAAAATTTCCTTTGTGATAAATTAATCCTAAAGTTCCAAGAAAGTAGATTATTTTTTGTGATAGGTCCCCAAAAAGTGGTTGATTTTATTTCAGATGCCTAGGCTTAAGGTCCTTTTACACGGGCCGATTATCGGCCGAAAAATCGTTCCTAGGAACGCTAGTGCCGATAATCGGCCCGTGTAAAAGTGGCCCTAATCAGCCGACGAACGAGCAAAACGCTCGTTCGTCGGCTGATTGGATCTTTTGGTTTCTACAAAAGATCCAATCTGTCGGGCGCACATCGGCCTGTGTAAACAGGCGATGTGCGCCTGACAGTATGGAGATTCCCGGCCGCATGAGTGATACAGCGATCACTCGTGCGGCCCGGCGCTCGATTCATCGGGCCGTGTAAAGGCTCCCTGCCCGAGCGCCGATATCGCTGATCAGCGCTCGGGCAGGGAGACACATCGGCCCGTCTAAAAGGGCCTTTAGAAAGTGTTTCATTTTGATCAGTAGCAGCAACATCATGGTTAAGTAAGTCAGGTATTGAAGTATTCACGCCTGCCGAAAATGCAAGATTTCCTGTAGCTAAGAGCTCTTTTTTTACTCTAAAGTGTTTCCAAGAACATGAATGGAGAAGAAACAGGTCTTCAATGGGGCTGCTACTAAAGGGAAAATTAAATCTGTTGTCACATACTTGTTATGGCTCCCCCTGTATTCCTTCTCTAATGTCCACCTAATACTATATGTTGAATGCTGGTGAAATGAAGACTTTTCTAGTGCTGTGATTCTTACTGACTGCCTGTGAAATAGCAAGAATCACTCTACTGCCTGACTACAAAAGAGGTAGTCTAACTGAACTACTGAGAGAGTATGTGACCCCTGATATTGGACGTTCTGAAAGGGAAACAAAAGAACACCATGGGGTGCCATAAGTAACAGCAAATATTCCAGTTTGGCTGAATGCTTGTTGAGTCCAGCATACATGTTTTTTAAATGGCAAAAGAAAAAAGCTGGGAAGGGGTGTTGAAATTCAACTTGCCTAATCCTTCTTTCCCAGACACTCCCAGACTATCCATACTGGATAGTTAAATAGCTCTGCTGAAATCCAGGGGGTTGGCCAACAGTAATCTAGTGAGTATGATGGCCTTAATAGAAAATGTAATATTTATTCATGGGACAATCCCTTCAGGACCAAGCCTAGTTTTGCAAATCTGACGTGTCACTTTATGTGATAATAACTTCGGAATACTTTTTACTCGTCCAACTGATTCTGAGACTGTCTTCTAGTGACATATTGTACTTCATTTTAGTGGTAAATTTGAGTTGATATGTTTTACATTTATTTAGAAAACAAAATCCTAAATGTACTGAAAATTTGTAAAAATTCACAGTTTTCTAAATTTTAATTTCTCTGCTTTTAAGACAGTGTTACCTCATAAAATAGTTATTAATTAGCAATCATCATATGTCTACTTTGTGTTGGTGCCATTTTGTTAATGTCATTTTATATTTTGAATGTTAGAAGTTTAGAATTTGAGGCAATTTTACAAAATTTAACCACCCATAAATGACCCAATTTTAGAAACTACAACTCTCAAGTTATTCAAAACTGTTTTAACTTTTTTAACCCTTTCAATGTTCCACAAGAATGAAAGAAAATTGGAGGTGAAATTACAAAATGTCACTTTTTTGCAGATTCTCCAGTTTAATCCATTTTCATGCCACAGCAAGGGTTAACAGCAACAAAAAATCTCTATTTATTACACTGATTCTGCAGTTTACAGAAATACCCCATATATTGTTGTTGGATAAACAGAAAGGAAAGAGCGCAAAATGGCTTTTTGAGGACAGATTTTGCTGGAATGGTTTTTGGGTGCCATGTCAGATTTGAAGAGACCCTACAGTGGAAACCCCAAAAACATGAACCCATTTTGGAAACTAAACCCCTCAAGGAATTTATTTTAGAGTGTGGTAAGTGCTTTGTCCACACAGATGTTACATAGAATTTAGAAACACATGGATGTAAAAATGAAAAATTACATTTTTGCAGTGAAATGTTGTTTTAGCACCAGATTTTTTTATTTTCACAAGGGGTAACAAGAGAAAAAGGGCCCCACAATTTGTTACCCATTTCCTCCCCAGGTGTTTTGCAATAATTCATTCACAGCACATGGTGCAAAGTGAAAATTACAATTTTACACACACATGCCATTTCAGTGGCCGATATGTAGTGCATGTGCCAGTGTTAAAAGTCAGCCCTCTTAGTTGTGCTTCCTGGTTTTAGAAATACTGTACATGTGGCCCTACATCTTTTGCCTGGACATACAACAGGGCTCAGGATTAACAGAGCACCATGTGCATTTGTGGTGATTTACACCCCTTGAGCTGACAACTGTAGAGGCTCTGGGGTGACAAAGTTGCATCAGCAGAAAAGGCCATTGCAGATTGGTTAAGGGTTGCCTTCTCCGATGAGTCACAATTTCTGTTTTATCAAATGGATGGATGTTGGCGTGGCAGGTAAGAAACATCAGAGAACAAACATCCTGCAACTGTTGCTGGAAGAACACATGGTAGTATTATGGTCTGGGGAATGTTTTGGTGGCATTCTCTTGGGGTGGATTTCCAGCAAGACCATGTGACATGTCACATGTCTAGAAATGTCTGACATTAGTTGAAAGACCATGACCAAAACTTCCAAGTATTACCCTAGTTCCCTATTTGGAGCAATTCAGTGTTGGGTTGATAGTTTGTTAACATGTAGAAGCAAATATTTGGTATACTTCATAATGTGCCCCTGTGGTAATTTCTATATTGGTAAAACCATAAGAAGTTTATTTGAAAAGATAAGAGAGCATTTTGGCTCTATAAAATCCAGAAGGGGCTGTCCTCGCTTAATTTCTCATGTTAGAGAGGTACATGGGGGCTATACACATTTTTAAGTATAGAAACGGTTCCAACTCCACCTGAAGGGGGCGATAGACATAGATTATTGTTATGTAAAGAAGCCAGTTGGTTTATTTGGGTCAGTGCTATGGGCCCTTTAGGCCTGAATGATAGGAATAACCTAAGTGTCTTTCTATGAATAAGTATCCTGTGGATTATTTTAATCAACATGTGTACTAGTTTATCACTGATGGTTGTTATGGCAACCAGCATATAAGCGGGACGCACTAGCGTCATGATGTCAGAGGCCTGAGGAAGCGTACTCATGATAAGGCCGTCGCTGCTTGCTGCACTTGCGTGGCACCTTGCACTCTTCCTGACGCCTACATTTTGTGAGGAATAAAGAAAGAATTTGACCATTTTGGTGAGTGCCACCCTTTGTTCTTATGGAGTGACAGCATGACCAAGACTTCCAAGTATTACCCTGGCCCCCTAATTCCCCAGACCTGAACCTGGGACCACCTCGATCATTGTGTTCACTCTATGGATCCCCCCACACAGCTGCTGTGGGATGCACTGCAGTCAGCATGGCCATGACAAATACCTACCAGGACCTTAGTGAGTCAATCCCAGCTCATCTAGCTGCTGTCCATGATGCACATGGTGGTTATCCTACTGTAGATATCAGCTGGTGGTCATAATAATGTGACTCAACTGTGTAAATAAATAGGTTGTATTCTTTTTCTCTTGATTTCCTTTCCTTGATGTTTTTTTGTTCCTGTCAAAATGTCTTGTGGTTAGAAGGAAAACATGTAAGACACAGATATAATCCATGTTTAAGAAGTAATATAAATCAGAGGCTAGATAACTCTTCCGGACATCACTATGGCAACGTGCAATGCGAGGGCTCATCTGCAATCATTTAAGAAAAGCAATTTTATGGCAGGAAGTGTGCAGGTTATTTTCTGCTCAGGAGATATCCAGCAATTGGAATATTCGGGTGTTAGACTGACCTGGGATTATTCCATCTCATGTTGTCTTCTATAACTCAATAGCAGTAAATTACAGGTTATGTAATATTCAAGTTATTGTGATTAATCTCTGTGCTACATTGTTCTATGGGAGTTACATAATAAAGCATAGCATAGTTTGCTCTACTGTTTTTGCAAGTAGGGCCACCCTTGGCTGCCACTTA
The DNA here is from genome assembly GCA_900303285.1 of Rhinella marina. Taxonomy (NCBI): domain Eukaryota; kingdom Metazoa; phylum Chordata; class Amphibia; order Anura; family Bufonidae; genus Rhinella; species Rhinella marina. Next base: position 131,670 of record ONZH01025577.1, read on the forward strand.
CGAAGGTTATTCTGATCTCAGTCACAAAAGGCTGGGATGAGAATATACTGGGCTCCTAATATACATGACCTAAGGATAAGTCATCAATATCCGATTGGTTGTGGTTAGAGTTGAGCGAATCCTAAAAGATTCGGGGATTCAGAATTCGGCCCGAATTTTTCGCGGGATTCGTGGGTTCGGGCCGAATCACGAATCCCATTAAAGTCTATGGGAGACCCGAATATTTTTGCAGGGGCCAAAGGTTCTGCACAGTCAAGTTTGCCCCAACATCTGAAAACCTCAGAAAATGATGGAAACACCTTGGAAATGCATATGAAACATCAGGGGCAGCATGTAGGGATGCCTCTGAGGCTCCCTAATTGCACCATTTTTTCTAAATCTGGCCAATAGTCTGGTGATGACCCCAAGGCAATTTTCAGGGACACGGTAATGGTGACCCACTTAAAACTGCTGCCTGACAACCTGGCGGTGAACCCCTGATTGTCTGTCTTTCAATAAGATTGCAGTGTAAAGCATGGTGGTGAGCCTCAGTAATAAGATTGCAGTGTAAAGCATGGTGGTGAGCCTCAGTATGACTTTTTGGGTGGAGATTGCATGTGGTCACGTACTCCCTGGAACCCCATAGTCACCCCTTCTCTGATGTGCTACCCCAGAACATTCTCTGCCCCAATTCGCAAGACCTTTTGCAGCCTCAGTGTGCTGACAGTGGGGATTTACCAGTATTGTCTGAGGAGGTGGTGGACAATGGCGAGACACAGGTGTCGGGGGGTGAGGTAGTTGTATGGGAAGCAAGTTACAGGGGGGACTTTCTCATGATGGGACAGATTCAATTGTGTTTAGAAAGGCTGATGGGCTTCCGTCAGCACTGTGTGTATAGAACCCCATGGCCTTTCATAAAAAATTTGGTTTCAAAGCCGCATGACTCCTGAAAAATTGTTTTTAGAAAGATGGATGACTTTCCTGAAAAATTGTTAGTAGAAAAACGGATGACTTTCCTGAAAAATTGTTAGTATGAAGCCGGATGACTTTCCTGAAAAATTGTTGCATATGCAACTCAGATGAAGAGGAGGAGGAGGAGGAGAGCAAGCAATTTAGGAGGTAGCCTGAGGTGGGGATGAGAACTGGGGAGATATCCATGGCCTGTTCATCTTGATGAACGTGAGGATGTCGGCGTTGTCGGTGGACAGGCGCGTCCGTTTGTCCGTAATGATACCCCCGGCGGCACTAAAAACCCTTTCAGACAGTACACTTGCAGCAGGGCAGGCAAGCACCTCAAGAGCGTACTGCGCAAGTTCTGGCCACCTGTCCAGCTTGGCCAGCCAGTAATTATATGGCGTGGAGTTATCGGTCAGGACGTTGGTCTGGTCCGCGACATACTCCCTCACCATCTTGCGGTACTGTTCCGCCCTGCTCTGCCTGCCCTGTGGCTGTGTCGTACTGTCTTGCTGGGGTTTAAGAAACTTGGCAAAAGCATGGAATAGTGTACCCCTGCCCTTGGCGCCTACACTGACTTTCCCCCTCCTCTCCAACTTCAGCCACTGCAGTCCGCCCCCTGTTGCTCGACTGGTCTGGAAAGGCCTGTAGCAGTTTCTGAACCAGGGCCTTGTGGTAGAAAGTGTCTCGGGTGCTCCTTTCATCCACGGGTATAAGTTGGGCAAAGTTGTCCTTGTAGCGTGGGTCAAGGAGGGTGTACACCCAATAGTCATTGGTGGACAGTATCCTCTTGACCCGGGGATCACGACAAAGACAGCCAAGCATAAAGTCTGCCATGTGCCCTACTGTGCCAACACGCAAGCCTTCAGCCTCCTCACTTAGCGGACTCTCCATCTCCTCCTCCCCCCCTTCCTCCGACCCCAATTCATCCTCCTCAGCCCATACCCGCTCAACGCTGCGAAACTGACAACAGGGTGCTCTCAATGTCACTGTCTTCCCCCACCTCCTGTGACACTGCTGAATCCTCAGATCTTAGGTTCCTCAAGGAGTTCTGGATGAGGCACAACAGAGGGATGGTGACACTGATGATGTGTGCATCACCACTGACCATCTCTGTTGCCTCCTCAAAGGGACCTAAGACCTGGCAGATGCCAGCCATCCACGTCCACTCCTCAGCATAGACATGAGGAAGCTGACTGGCCTGACTACCACCTCGGGGGATCAGCTGGCAGTCTACAACTGCCCTGCGTTGTTGGTACACCCTGGCTAGCATGTGTAACGTCGAATTCCAACGCGTGGGAACGTCACACAGCAGCCGGTCAACAGGGAGTTGTAGCCGCCCTTGCACAGTCCTGAGGGTCGCGGCATCGGTGGTGGACTTGCGAAAATGGGCGCATATGCGCCGCACCTTGGTGAGCAACTCACTCAACTGGGGGTAGGTCTTGAGGAACCGCTGGACCACCAAGTTGAGCACGTGGGCCATGCATGGCACGTGAGTCAGCCCACCAAGATGCAGAGCCGCCACCAGGTTACGCCCATTATCGCAGACCACCATTCCTGGCTGAAGGTTCAGCGGCGCCAGCCACACATTGGTCTGCCCCCTGATGCCCTGTAAGAGCTCTTCAGCTGTGTGCCTCTTATCCCCCAGGCTCAGCGGTTTCAGGACTGCCTGCTGTCGCTTCCCTACCACAGTGCTGAAACTGCTGGCCATCGAGGAAATGAGACTTGACGATTGGGGCATCACTGCCACTTTGAAGGAGGAGGTGGAGGCGGAGGTGGAGGCATAATGTGCCGGAGACACACAGACGGAACTATGTCCCGCAATTCGTGGTGTGGGTAGCACATGTGCAGCCCCACGATCGGTCTCTGCCCCAGCTTCCACCAGATTGACCCAATGTGCCGTGAGGGAGATGTAATGTCCCTGGCCACCGGTACTCGTCCACGTATCTGTGGTCATGTGGACTTTACCACAAACCGCGTTTTTGAGAGCGTGGGTGATGTTCTCAGACACATGCCGGTGCAGGGCGGGGACGGCACATCGGGCAAAATAGAGTCGGCTGGGGACAGAGTAACGGGGGGCTGCCGCTTCCATAAGGTTGCGGAAGGATTCTGTCTCCACAAGCCTGTACGGCAACATTTCCAAACTAATCAGCTTGGCGATGTGCACATTTAGAGCTTGCGCATGGGGGTGGGTGGCTGCGTACTTGCGCTTGCGTTCAAATGTCTGCGGTAGAGACAGTTGAACGCCGCACTGGGACACATGAGTGGAGGAGAGGGAGGGAGATGGAGCTGGAGGGGTCCTTTCGGGGCTGGAGGCTGCAACGTCCTGGCTTGGACGAGACACAGTTGCTGGACTAACTGTGTCAACGTCACCAGCTGACAGAAGTGCAAACCACAGCCTCATTATCCTTAAAGTACTCCCAAACTAAGGAGTGGCGCATAGTACGGGCTGGAGCGTGACCTCTAGGAGCACTTGGGGAAGTAGTGACTCGGCCCTGGCTTCTCCCTCGTTGCAGCCCTCTGGCTCTCTCAACAGCTTGTGGTGCTGATGTCGTCTCACAGTCTGAACCACTGCCTCCAGTTGCCTCATCCACCCAAGTAGGATCTGTCCCCTCATCATCCCCCAGGTCTTCCTCAGACTCCACAGTGACGTCCCTGACAACTACCTCCGACAACAGTGTCTCGTCGTCATCTTCCACCAGCTCCTCAGACACCACTGCTAACTCCCCACTCTCATAACCCGGAGACTGCAAAAGGTCCTGAGAATCAGGGCATAGCAGCTCGTCCACTGGCACATCAGGGAAGTGGTGGCTGAAGAGTTCCATGGATAAATTTTGTCCGTGGGACATACCCCTAGAGGGTTCTGGTTGGGGCGAAGGGGGGCGAGTTGGAGGACAGACACCCTGGCTCAGAGAAGTCGACTGGCTGGATGAGGGGGCAGACGAAACGTGGCTGGACGTGCTCTCTGCAATCCACTGAACCACCTCCTGTTGTTGTTTGGGGTCTGTCAGAGTTGTAGGACGCTGCCCTACCAACTTCTGGAATTGACCAGGCACCCTGACCTTACGTGTTTCCACTGTACCCACAGCAGCCGGCACTGTGTCACCACGGTCATCACCGCTGACCACTGCACCACCACGATTCCCACCTCTCCCTCCACGACCACCTCTTCCCCCTCTCCCAGCTCTTCCCCCTCTCCCCCTGACCCTGGGGATCTCCATGTGCACAGTAGCAGTATTATATTATTATAATTGTAAAGGATCAATACGGTATCTATAGACTCTGAGGTATATAGCAGGCTGATGAAATGTATTCACTAGTCACTGCACCGTGTATTACGGATCAGTGAAATTAAACGGACAATGTAGATAGATATGTAGGTATGATTATTTTCAGACTTATCCAAAAAAAAGATGTACGCAGTTTGCGCAAATAAAACGGGAATCCACAGATCAATACGGTATCTATAGACTCTGAGGTATATAGCACGCTGATGAAATGTATTCACTAGTCACTGCAAAGTCATGCACAGGAATATATCTGTTTAGATATGTATAGTTTGATCTATGTGGTTGGACAAGGTGTACCAGGCACAGCTCTGCACAGAATGCAGGCTTACAGCATATACTGTATAGTTTTCTTCAGAGAATCAATTGGTTTTTAAAAGACTATTGTGGCTTCCTATTCCTACACAGAATACAGGCTTACAGTATATACTGTATACTGTTTTTCAGAGTATAAATAGTCTTTAAAAAGACTGTTGAGGCTTCCTATCCTAACTCCTAACTGCTTTCTGCACGCACTACACGAGCTAACACTGTCTCTGTCTGTCTCTTCTCCTTCCCAAAAGCACAATGAGGCTGATGCTGCAGGTCCCTTCCTTATGTAAATTTAGGTCACATGTCACTGCCAGCCAATCACTGCTGGGGAGGTATAGGGGATGTTACATCACAGCAGGCGTTCCCACAGGCTTCCCTTTGATGCTGATTGGCTGAAAAAAACGGGCATTTCAAACTGGCAGTGACGCACGAATCATCACGAGTCCGCGCTGGCTCGGGATGCCGAGCCGAGCCGAAGCGGGCAATATTCGTGCGAATCCCGAATATTGCCGCTTCGGCTCGCTCATCACTAGTTGTGGTCCAATATCTTGCACCCTGAAACATCAAATGTTCCTGGCACCTGCCAGAACCAGCAGAACTTTTAGCAGAGCTGGAAGCAGAACTTCATTCAAAGTATTCTGGTTTCAATCACTGTCATGGGAGCTGAGCTGCTGTAACCTGGCAGGGACACTACACATTGAACAGTGCGGTGCTTCCAGATCTATTATAAGTGCTAGTTCTGGAGGCTGCAGGGAACAGCAGGTGATCATGGGGTTCTGGGTGTTGGACCCTCACCAATTGGATGGCATTTTTTGCCGGTCTTTTTGAAGAAATCTGCGATAGAAGCCCCAAATGGAGATTCCAATGCAGATGTGAACAAGCCCTAATTAATATTCCCTAGTAATACCTCACCCTCATTAATAGAATTCTTGTGTGCAAAAAGGACAAGCACAGGACGTGTTTTATAATTTGTGAACAGCATCCATGTGCTCTATACATTTTTTTTAAAGATCCATAGAAATTAATGTGTCCATGTGTGAACATCAAAAAGTCACAAATTTGGACTCTTACTTACTGAGCTTCTTGCCACTTTTTAAAATGGGGGGCTTAGCAGGAGGGCGCAGAGCCTATCATGGCCTACCGGATTTGATTATACAGATTCATTGTTTCTGGGCAGCAGATGGCTGTTTAGACAGCACAATCTGCTGCCCAGAAATGATAATTTAGTTGTCTGCATTAACAATCATTTCACCCATTTTGCTAGTTTATCAGGCGATCTGCGGTGCCATTTGACAGACAGTTTATCGGTAAGGATTGTTTGTATGAACGTTTGTCCTTGATAATCTGCCTGACAATCAGGCAGGGTAAACCTGGCATAATTTTCGCCATCATTAGGATCAGTTAATCTGGGTCAGTGTCTTTTTCTTATAGCCAACAACCTAGGAAATTCATTGTTAACGCAATGGAAACAGCAGAATCTGGAAAGTTCCATTTGTCAGCGAAGTATCAGGCCATATTCAGAGAGATTTTATACAGAATTTTTTTACAGAGCAACAAGTAACATTACTTTTCTCTAACAAAAAAAAACCCCAAGGCATATGAAAACCTCCATTAAAACTGCCAGGCGGCAAAACACAAAAAATGCTTAGCAAAAATGCTAAGAAAATCAATTTTTTTCAAGTGTTTTTTAATGCCAAAAACAAAACCAAAAATAAAATACAGTAAAAAAATAATCTTGTGACTTGAACAAAACAAATTTTCCTGCCACTAATGGCATTTTGCTCCTTACAGTTAAGCTACGTGCTTCACACATATGAAAGTACATTCTGCATCAGGTGGCTATCGATTTCTTTCTATTGCTCACAGATGTTCTCACTACAATTTCTCTCTATTAATCCAGATTGCAGCATTCACACAATTCATAAAAGGTGTAAATGGTTCATTGAGCTATAGTTTTTTCAAAAGGTCTCCTTACAGGGCTATTATGTCTGATGAAATTGTTTTCAGGAAGTATTTCTGACTGCGCATTTCATGCTCTGCTATGAATGTAAATGCTTTCATATTTAGCCAAATGATTTACAAATGTTGCAAAAGGATCAATGCAATCCCGAACCGCATTATTTTTGTATCAATAAAATCTTCTTGTCAGTTGACATTGCATCCTCTCTTTTTTTGGAGTGCCGCCAGTAGATCCCACCTTTCTCTTCCTGGTACAGTTGCCTTCTGTGTATTTCCAGGCCTGTTCTGACACCAGAGGGACAGTGGGCAGCAACCGAGGCCTTTTATCTTACAGAGCTGTTGTGCGTAAACAGTGTTAGGTGAGTAGCCACTCCAGATGCCTCCACCTGCTCTATGCTCTATACGACGGTCCTGATCATATCACTCTTCTCTCTGCTCAAGCGCCTATGTAGGGAAACTTGACGTTCAGACATCTGGGAAAGCTTTCTGTAGTTTCAGTGCCCTGGTACTATGTATAGGGGGAGGTTTTATAAGAAGCTGCTAATCTTTGCAGTTACTTCCTCTTTCACAGTGCTCTGTTAAGGTCCAGCCCCTTCCCAAACTTCCTGTTTTGACCCTGAGGTAATGATAGTACACAAAGTCAGTCCCCAGCTGAAGATGGAGGTGCTGGGAGGAAGGAGGCACTTCTCTGACTGCAAGATATCTGCTGAAACAGCTTTCTGTGGCAGCATGCAGAAATAGTTACAGGCGAACTTTACCTAGCAGATTTTGCTTTCTTTCCCTCTTGTTTTTCATGATGTTGTGTCCCTTTAAATGGCTATTTTGATTGTGACAAGTTATTCCAAATCCACAAGATAATTCAAGATTCTTACAGCTGGGCCCCCCACGGATTCATAAAAACAGGGGACTGTACCCCTGTTACTCAATTAATATCTATGGGATTTCTGAAAATAGCTGAGTGGTGTAGTCAGCTGTCTCCAGAACTTCCCTAAAGATGAATGGAGTAGCAGAGGCAGCAATGTGCATGCCTGATCTGCCACTCCATTCATTTCGATGGCCCCAACTGGAATAGGGTCCCCGTTCTCATGATCGGTGGGGGTCCAAGCGGTACCACCCCCACTGATCTAACACAACCCCCTATACCAAAAGAGCTGGGATACTGTGTAAAGTGTAAATAAAAACATAATGCAATGACTGTCAAAAATGATAGACCCATCATTTATTTACAATAGAACATATCAGATGTTGAAAGTGAGACATTTTACCATTTCATGAAAAAAACATTAACTCATTTAGAACTAGATGGCAGCAAAGCATGTCAAAAAAAGTTAGGACAGGGGCAACAAAAGGCTGAAAAAGTAAGTGGAACTAATAAAAAACAGCTGGAGGAGCAATTTGCAACTAAGGCCTGTATTACCTCAACAAATTATTTGACCAATATATAGTTGGTGTGTATAACAAAACAGTGTTCCTCAACCCCAGTCCTCAGGGCCCACCTAACGGTCAGGTTTTCAGGATTTCCTTAGTATTCAGCAGGTGATATAATTAGTTTAATTGCATCAGGAATACCCCAGGTATTCATTCTGTGGGATATCCTCAAATCCTGACTGTTAGGTGTGCACTGAGGACTGGAGTTGGGGAACACTGTAACAAAAGATCTATGTGTGTAATTGGCCAACTGACCGATGATTGGTCAGAAAATCTGTCAGATAAATCTGTCAGATAATACAGCTATTAGTAACATGACTGGGTATATAAAGATCATGTTAGAGAGGCAAAGTCTTTCAGAAGAAAAGATGAGAAGATGTTCACCAGTCTGTGAAAAATTACAGTGGAACTGTAGAGCACCAATTTTTTAAAAACTGCAACAATTTTGAATATCACAGCATGTACTGTACATAATATCATCAAAACATTCAGAACATCAGGAGAAATCCATGTGCGTACATTTGAACACTAGAAGTTTTTAGCAACCTCTATATTAACCACATATGGGCAAGCTATAGATGGCACTATTTAAAGTGCCTGCTTCAAACTTTACGTTTGTTACTTGACTTGACGCAAACAAAAATGAAGGAAAAATAAACTCTTGAAACTCCAAGCTGTTCAATTGCCTATAATTACATAGTAAAATACATACGGTAGTATGTAGTAAGTACATGATTTTATATACCGTATCTTTTGCCCCATAAGACGCATTTTTTCCCCCCAAAAGTGGGGGGGATCTCTTCCATTATGGAAGCGCTTATTAGCACTGGAGGACCAGGAAGCAGTGAAGACTTTGTACTCACCACTTCCTGGTCCTTGGCTGTGCGCGCCAGTTCACAGCACAGCCGGCGGCAAGATGAAGAGGATCGCGCTGGAGGAGAGGGGCGTCTGGAGCAAGAAAGGTAAGTGTTTTTTTTATTTTATTAAATATGTGGCACATGGGGCTGACTAGAGGCAAATGGCCACTGACCATAGGCAAATTGGGACTGCTCATAGACAAAGGGGGCTGCTCAGAGGCAAAGGGGGCTGCTGGGGGCTGATCAGAGGCAAAGGGGGCTGCTGGGGGCTGACTAGAGGCGAATAGGGCTGCTGGGGGATAACCAGGGGCAAAGGGGGCTGCTGGGGGCTGTGTTGAGGCAATGGGGGCTGATGAAAGGCTACTGGGGACTAATGAGAGGCATATGGGGCTCTGAGGTCTGATTGGGGGTCATTCACATTGGGGTATGTGCTGAGGTCTTTATGGGGTCTTATTAACACTGGAGGTCTGATTAACATTGGGGGTCTGATTGGGGATCTGACCTGAGGTCTAATGAAAAATAATTTTTCTTATTGTCCTCCTCTAAAACCTAGGTGCATCTTATGGGCTGAGGAGTCTTATAGGGCGAAAAATACGGTAATTGTAAAATCCCAAAAGAAAATATGGCAAAATAATAGAGGCTCCAAAGCATCACTTTATGGTGACTTTATTTCAAGAAAGGTTTCTCCTTGGGCTAACTTGCCTTTAACCATGATAACCCTGTGGGAATGGGCCAACCAAAAAAAAAAGTTGATTTATTAAAGGAGTTCTCTGGGACTTAGATATTGATGACCTGTTCTGAGCAGTCGACACTCACTGATCAGCTGTTTCGGGCAGCCACAAGCGCCAGAAACTATACAGTGGACAGTAGGCTCCATCCATTGCACCAGCACCAGCGTACTGCAGTGCAAGTGACTACACTATACTATACAGAAGCATCCAGTAAAAATAAAACAAAAACATATACCGCAGGGTTGGAACATGTTGGAAACCTTCTTGACATATACCTCTAACATGCAGTGTGTATCCAGTGCGAAGGGTCCTAAAATTCTCTAATTCTAATTACCCTCATTAAAGGGTTTGTCATCAATATCTGATTGGTGGAGGGTCTGATGCCCGACACAGCATTGTACATTGTATTGCAGCTCAACCCCATTCACTTGAATGGAATTGAGGTGCACTTATGTCATATGTCCAATGTTCGTGACATCACTGCTCTCAGCTGATCAGTGGAGGTTCTGGGAGTTGGACTCCTGTCATTCAGATATTGATGATCTTTCTTGAGAATATGTTATCAATATAAAAATCTCTGACAATTCCTTTAAGGCTGGGTTTACAGGTTGCAGCTTCATGGCAAAACCTGATATTGGAAACCTACAGAAAAAAACTGCACCACAATGCAGCCACAACATAAACCCAGCCTTAAGGGTCTGATCTGGAGTCTGAGTTAGGGGTCATTTAGTGGCCTGGATTAATTTATAAGACTGACATCTGGGACCTTTTCCTAGGCCAGTGACATCATGTTCATTGGTCACATGGCCTACACGCAGCTCAGTCCCATTCAAGTGAATATACCAAGCAAAGCTGCTATCAAATGGACTGCGCTCTGTGTGGTTGGTAAGCTTCGAGGAGGCCACGGTGCTCCCCAGAGCTGATCGGCGGGTTGCTTGGTGTTAGACCTGTACATATCAGGTGTTGATGATCATCAAGCACCCAGAAAACCCCTTTAATAAGTTCAGTCACTGTAACTGACATGCACATTCACAATATCCCTTTCTTTAATAAATTTGGATTATATTTGGAAACTAAAATAGATTTTTCTTGACAAGGCATGGGTGAACAAATTGTTCTATCTATGGTTAAAGATGACAGGATCTCACAATCTGACATTTACATGATAAAAAAGGAAAATGTAAAGTCTGTAAGTAAAAAAGAGAAAGTCTGACTATGTTCTCTAGGCAGATGTCTATTTTTATGAGCATAGCTATAGATTTTACACCTTACATTCACACTGTTCCTTTTACCACCTCACTATCATGCCAGTAGCAGTTCCCTCCCTGGGTACACTTCTAAGCACATCTGTTCTACTGTATGAGCCAAGAAAAACAGTAAAAGTAATGAAGAAGGTTTACCAATATTGTCATAGTATGGAAGCATTTGTAAGTTGATGCAAATTGCACTGAATTTTTCAAAATGGTACACATGGCATTATAAATTTGGTGCAAATCGCTGGGCATGTTAGACACTCATCTCTTCCTTTGCCACTTCATGACTGATGTACATAGACACCAGTATTTTGCACCATAATTTGTCTCACGGCTTTATTAAATTTGCTAACTTTTGCCTTTTTTCCTAAATTCTAAAAATTGGTTGTAGGAAGTGAGAAATTGTATAAGACATTTAAATAATTTGGTGCATGTAGAGTTGAGCGAATCATAAAAGATGCGGGGATTCGGAATTCGGCCCGAATTTTTCGCGGGATTCGTGGGTTCGGGCCGAATCACGAATCCCATTAAAGTCTATGGGAGACCCGAATATTTTTGCAGGGGCCAAAGGTTCTGCACAGTCAAGTTTGCCCCAACATCTGAAAACCTCAGAAAATGATGGAAACACCTTGGAAAATGCATAGGAAACACCAGGGGCAGCATGTAGGGATGCCTCTGAGGCTCCCTAATTGCACCATTTTTTCTAAATCTGGCCAATAGTCTGGTGATGACCCCAAGGCAATTTTCAGGAACCTGGTAATGGTGACCCACTTCAAAATGCTGCCTGACAACCTGGCGGTGAACCCCTGATTGTCTGTCTTTCAATAAGATTGCAGTGTAAAGCATGGTGGTGAGCCTCAGTAATAAGATTGCAGTGTAAAGCATGGTGGTGAGCCTCAGTATGACTTTTTGGGTGGAGATTGCATGTGGTCACGTACTCCCTGGAACCCCATAGTCACCCCTTCTCTGATGTGCTACCCCAGAACATTCTCTGCCCCAATTCGCAAGACCTTTTGCAGCCTCAGTGTGCTGACAGTGGGGATTTACCAGTGTTGTCTGAGGAGGTGGTGGACAATGGCGAGACACAGGTGTCGGGGGTGAGGTAGTTGTATGGGAAGCAAGTTACAGTGGGGACTCCTTGGGGGGACTTTCTCATGATGGGACAGATTCAATTGTGTTTAGAAAGGCTGATGGGCTTCCGTCAGCACTGTGTGTATAGAACCCCATGGCCTTTCATAAAACATTTGGTTTCAAAGCCGCATGACTCCTGAAAAATTGTTTTTAGAAAGCCGGATGACTTTCCTGAAAAATTGTTAGTAGAAAGACGGATGACTTTCCTGAAAAATTGTTAGTATGAAGCCGGATGACTTTCCTGAAAAATTGTTGCATATGCAACTCAGATGAAGAGGAGGAGGAGGAAAGCAAGCAATTTAGGAGGTAGCCTGAGGTGGGGATGAGAACTGGGGAGATATCCATGGCCTGTTCATCTTGATGAACGTGAGGATGTCGGCGTTGTCGGTGGATAGGCGCGTCCGTTTGTCCGTAATGATACCCCCGGCGGCACTAAAAACCCTTTCAGACAAGCACCTCAAGAGCGTACTGCGCAAGTTCTGGCCACCTGTCCAGCTTGGCCAGCCAGTAATTATATGGCGTGGAGTTATCGGTCAGGACGTTGGTCTGGTCCGCGACATACTCCCTCACCATCTTGCGGTACTGTTCCGCCCTGCTGCCCTGTGGCTGTGTCGTACTGTCTTGCTGGGGTTTAAGAAACTTGGCAAAAGCATGGAATAGTGTACCCCTGCCCTTGGCACCTACACTGACTTTCCCCCTCCTCTCCTCTCCAACTTCAGCCACTGCAGTCCGCCCCCTGTTGCTCGACTGGTCTGGAAAGGCCTGTAGCAGTTTCTGAACCAGGGCCTTGTGGTAGAAAGTGACTCGGGTGCTCCTTTCATCCACGGGTATAAGTTGGGCAAAGTTGTCCTTGTAGCGTGGGTCAAGGAGGGTGTACACCCAATAGTCATTGGTGGACAGTATCCTCTTGACCCGGGGATCACGACAAAGACAGCCAAGCATAAAGTCTGCCATGTGCCCTACTGTGCCAACACGCAAGCCTTCGGCCTCCTCACTTAGCGGACTCTCCATCTCCTCCTCCCCCCCTTCCTCCGACCCCAATTCATCCTCCTCAGCCCATACCCGCTCAACAGGTAGCATGGAATCACCCCCTGATGCATGGTGCCCAAGAGTTTCTTCCTCCTTCTCCTCCTCAGTTTCGCGCTGCGAAACTGACAACAGGGTGCTCTCAATGTCACTGTCTTCCCCCACCTCCTGTGACACTGCTGAATCCTCAGATCTTAGGTTCCTCAAGGAGTTCTGGATGAGGCACAACAGAGGGATGGTGACACTGATGATGTGTGCATCACCACTGACCATCTCTGTTGCCTCCTCAAAGGGACCTAAGACCTGGCAGATGCCAGCCATCCACGTCCACTCCTCAGCATAGACATGAGGAAGCTGACTGGCCTGACTACCGCCTCGGGGGATCAGCTGGCAGTCTACAACTGCCCTGCGTTGTTGGTACACCCTGGCTAGCATGTGTAACGTCGAATTCCAACGCGTGGGAACGTCACACAGCAGCCGGTCAACAGGGAGTTGTAGCCGTCCTTGCACAGTCCTGAGGGTCGCGGCATCGGTGGTGGACTTGCGAAAATGGGCGCATATGCGCCGCACCTTGGTGAGCAACTCACTCAACTGGGGGTAGGTCTTGAGGAACCGCTGGACCACCAAGTTGAGCACATGGGCCATGCATGGCACGTGAGTCAGCCCACCAAGATGCAGAGCCGCCACCAGGTTACGCCCATTATCGCAGACCACCATTCCTGGCTGAAGGTTCAGCGGCGCCAGCCACACATTGATGCCCTGTAAGAGCTCTTCAGCCGTGTGCCTCTTATCCCCCAGGCTCAGCAGTTTCAGGACTGCCTGCTGCTGCTTCCCTACCACAGTGCTGAAACTGCTGGCCATCGAGGAAATGAGACTTGACGATTGGGGCATCACTGCCACTTTGGAGGAGGTGGAGGCATAATGTGCCGGAGACACACAGACGGAACTATGTCCCGCAATTCGTGGTGTGGGTAGCACATGTGCAGCCCCACGATCAGTCTCTGACCCAGCCTCCACCAGATTGACCCAATGTGCCATGAGGGAGATGTAATGTCCCTGGCCACCGGTACTCATCCACGTATCTGTGGTCATGTGGACTTTACCACAAACCGCGTTTTTGAGAGCGTGGGTGATGTTCTCAGACACATGCCGGTGCAGGGCGGGGACGGCACATCAGGCAAAATAGTGTCGGCTGGGGACAGAGTAACGGGGGGCTGCCGCCTCCATAAGGTTGCGGAAGGATTCTGTCTCCACAAGCCTGTATGGCAACATTTCCAAACTAATCAGCTTGGCGATGTGCACATTTAGAGCTTGCGCATGGGGGTGGGTGGCTGCGTACTTGCGCTTGCGTTCAAATGTCTGCGGTAGAGACAGTTGAACGCCGCACTGGGACACATGAGTGGAGGAGAGGGAGGGAGATGGAGCTGGAGGGGTCCTTTCGGGGCTGGAGGCTGCAACGTCCTGGCTTGGACGAGACACAGTTGCTGGACTAACTGTGTCAACGTCACCAGCTGACAGAAGTGCAAACCATTTGGTGGGGTGTTTTCTCTCCAAATGTTTGCGCAGGCTACTAGTGGTCAGGTTGTTGCGTTTTGAACCCCTGCTCATTGACGTGTGGCACAGCTTGCACACCGCCAAACGAGGATCGGCCTCATCATCCTTAAAGTACTCCCAAACTAAGGAGTGGCGCATAGTACGGGCTGGAGCGTGACCTCTAGGAGCACTTGGGGAAGTAGTGACTCGGCCCTGGCTTCTCCCTCGTCGCAGCCCTCTGGCTCTCTCAACAGCTTGTGGTGCTGATGTCGTCTCACAGTCTTAACCACTGCCTCCAGTTGCCTCATCCACCCAAGTAGGATCTGTTCCCTCATCATCCCCCAGGTCTTCCTCAGACTCCACAGTGACATCCCTGACAACTACCTCCGACAACAGTGTCTCGTCGTCATCTTCCACCAGCTCCTCAGACGCCACTGCTAACTCCCCACTCTCATAACCCGGAGACTGCAAAAGGTCTTGAGAATCAGGGCACAGCAGCTCGTCCACTGGCACATCAGGGAAGTGGTGGCTGAAGAGTTCCATGGATAAATTTTGTCCGTGGGACATACCCCTAGAGGGTTCTGGTTGGGGAGAAGGAGGGCGAGTTGGAGGACAGACACCCTGGCTCAGAGAAGTCGACTGGCTGGATGAGGGGGCAGACGAAACGTGGCTGGACGTGCTCTCTGCAATCCACTGAACCACCTCCTGTTGTTGTTTGGGGTCTGTCAGAGTTGTAAGACGCTGCCCTACCATCTTCTGGAATTGACCAGGCACCCTGACCTTACGTGTTTCCACTGTACCCACAGCAGCCGGCACTGTGTCACCACGCACACCACGGTCATCACCGCTGACCACTGCACCACCACGATTCCCACCTCTCCCTCCACGACCACCTCTTCCACCTCTCCCAGCTCTTCCCCCTCTCCCCCTGACCCTGGGGTTCTCCATGTGCACAGTAGCAGTATTATAATATTATTATAATTGTAAAGGATCAATACGGTATCTATAGACTCTGAGGTATATAGCAGGCTGATGAAATGTATTCACTAGTCACTGCACCGTGTATTACGGATCAGTGAAATTAAACGGACAATGTAGATAGATATGCAGGTACGATTATTTCAGACCTATCCAAAAAAGATGTACGCAGTTTGCGCAAATAAAACGGGAATCCACAGATCAATACGGAATCTATAGACTCTGAGGTATATAGCAGGCTGATGAAATGTATTCACTAGTCACTGCAACGTGTATTACGGATCAGTGAAATTAAACGGACAATGTAGACAGATATGCAGGTACGATATTTTCAGACCTATCCAAAAAAAGATGTACGCAGTTTGTGCAAATAAAACGGGAATCTACAGATGCAATACGGAATCTATAGACTCTGAGTATATAGCCGGCTGATGAATGTATTCACTAGTCACTGCAACGTGTATTACGGATCAGTGAAATTAAACGGACAATGTAGATAGATATGCAGGTATGATTATTTTCAGACCTATCCAAAAAAAGATGTACGCAGTTTGCGCAAATAAAACGGGAATCCACAGATCAATACGGTATCTATAGACTCTGAGGTATATAGCACGCTGATGAAATGTATTCACTAGTCACTGCACAGTCATGCACAGGAATATATCTGTTTAGATATGTATAGTTTGATCTATGTGGCTGGACAAGGTGTACCAGGCACAGCTCTGCACAGAATGCAGGCTTACAGCATATACTGTATAGTTTTCTTCAGAGAATCAATTGGTTTTTAAAAGACTATTGTGGCTTCCTATTCCTACACAGAATACAGGCTTACAGTATATACTGTATACAGAGTATAAATAGTCTTTAAAAAGACTGTTGAGGCTTCCTATCCTAACTCCTAACTGCTTGCTGCACACACTACACGAGCTAACACTGTCTCTGTCTGTCTCTTCTCCTTCCCAAAAGCACAATGAGGCTGATGCTGCAGGTCCCTTCCTTATGTAAATTTAGGTCACATGTCACTGCCAGCCAATCACTGCTGGGGAGGTATAGGGGATATTACATCACAGCAGGCGTTCCCACAGGCTTTGATGCTGATTGGCTGAAAAAACCGGGCATTCCAAACTGGCAGTGACGCACGAATCATCACGAGTCCACGCTGGCTCGGGATGCCGAGCCGAGCCAAGCCGAAGCGGGCAATATTCGCGCGAATCCCGAATATTGCCGCTTCGGCTCGCTCATCACTAGGTGCATGCCATGTACTCCATTTTTGGCATAAAAATACACCTAAACCTTTGATTGTGTGTCCCACTTGATCTTAAAACTTTTAACCTTGGTGTCAGACACCATCTGTCTAAGGGCTTATTCACACATCCCTCTTCTCCATAGAGGATCTTAATGCATGTATTTACACATCTCTGAATTTCCATGGTCCGTGGGGCCATGGTTACTTGTCTATATTCACAGATCCTTCATGCCCATTATAATCTATAGGTCCGTGAAAAAACATGGACATAACACAGATAGCATCTATGTTTTATCAGTGTTTCACGGATCATTGCTTGGACATGCTCTTGAAATTAAAGGGGTTGTCTCACCTCAGACATTGGTGGCATATTGCTATTATATGCTAGCTATGTCAGACAGGTGGAGGTCTTACCTCTGGGACCCGTATCTACCTTTAGAACAGGGTTCCCAGTTCCTAAAGTAAACAAGCACTCAGGGTATTAATGTCGCCAATGTCTGAGGTGAGACAACCCCTTTCACTTTCAGCTGAACATTGTCCGTGGAGTATGGATGACACACAGAGGGCAAAAAATGGACACACAGACCAAACATGGATCCTTCATGGACATCTTAACAGGGAAACCACTGACCATCTTGTCACTGATGTCAGCACATACATGTGAATGAGGCCTTATACTTTTTTTTTAACGCATAAACTAGGAAGATTTCAGGAATATCATCTGAAGTTGGCCTTCCACACATGCAGCTGTCAGCTTGGAGATGTTCCGCATCGAGCGTGTTCTCACTACAAAGGAAATATTCTGGGTGCCTAGGCATGGGACGTGTACTTTAGGCATGGCCCACTCTGAACATTCATCATACCTCCCAACCGTCCCGGATCCAGCGGGACAGTCCCAGATTTCAGTGGCTGTCCCGATGTCCCAGACGAGGGAGGTATGTCCCGCTTTCAGCTGTCTCTGCTTCCATAGGATGCAGAGACAGATGATTAAATGTTGAAGCAGGAGTTCTCTGCTCCCCACTTCACATCAGCCTCCCTCCCCCACTTTCCCCTAACCTCGTCTGGGGGAGGGGGGGGGACTGTGGAGCTCTGAGGAGGTCTTGTTTCAGCGTCTGCCGGTATATCTAAAATGGATTTGCTGGAAGGAGGTCTGTGACGTCACTGGTCACATGCTCCTTCATGGTCACATGGCAAACCTCTGCGGGATATAGGCTTCTATTATGATGGAAAGGCATTCCGTTATACATTCCGTCATAGAATTGCGTTATGGACGGGTCCGTGGTAACGGAATCCATAACGCAATTCACCTTTTACCTCAACCCAAACACGAATTTCAAAATATGAAATTCGCTTATCCCTAATAGTGATGTTATGTACATGGACTGTATGTTGGAGGGGCTGGAGGGAGAGGAGCGATGATATTTAGCATATAGGCAGTGCTGAGAGAACTTTTGTTTTCAAGTTCGGCGTACAAGGCTTAGGTTATCTAAGAATTTCGTTATGTATTCCATTACAATGGACTATAACGTATGGTCCATGGTAGCGGAATCCATAACAGAATTCTTAGATAACCCGAACCTTGTACGCCGAACTTGAAAACAGAAGTTTGCTCATCACTACCTATATGCAAATGGATGCAAAAAATGGTGGTGTGAGGGCGGTTTAAGTAACAGTCCTCAGATGGCCATTTTTATAACCAATTAAAGTCTATGAGGCTGGTCACATGGCTGTTTCTTTAACAGTCAAAAAATAGCGGCTGTCAGAAAGTAGGACATGTTGTGGGATTAGATGTTTCGTTATTTTTGGGCAGAGTTAGAGGCGTGGCCTAGTACAAAAAAACTTGACGCCACATAGTGTCCCTCTTTCCTTTTTTCCAAAGTTGGGAGGTATGCATTCATTACTGTGTACACACATGAACAAAATTTAGTCCTAGGACACTAGCGAGAAAAAGTCTGGGTAAAATCCAGGACAGATATTACAGAAGTTTGTGTTCACATATACAGCTCCTCCAGGTAAACTCCAGAACATCTCTGGATTACCCTTCATGTGTGAATTGGGTTTAACATAAATGACTTGTTTGCTGCTAAGTGACTTGTTCCTTCTTATGCTACTACAAGATGCAAGTAGTCAGGCCTAGTTCATGATTTGGTCAGTGATTTCCCTTGAGCCCCATTCACACTTAGGGC
Source organism: Rhinella marina (assembly GCA_900303285.1). Classification (NCBI taxonomy): domain Eukaryota; kingdom Metazoa; phylum Chordata; class Amphibia; order Anura; family Bufonidae; genus Rhinella; species Rhinella marina. The sequence goes on from ONZH01025577.1 coordinate 150,533, forward strand.
TCATGCACATGAGTGTGTGCCGCCCGTGCTGCGGGCCGCAAACTGCGGCCCGCAATGCACGGGCACTGACCGTGGGGCCACTGCATGCGGATCACGGATCCATTGACTTAAATGGGGTCCGTGATCCGCATCCGAGGGTCCGCACGGCAAAAAAGTAGTGCTTGCGCTCCTTTTTTGCGGTGCGGAGGCATGGCCAAAAACACCACAGAAGCACACCGTAGTGCTTCCGTGGTGTTCCGATCCGTGCCTCCGCTCCGCATCTCCCGGATTGCAGACCCATTGAAGTGAATGGGTCCGCGATTCCTGATGGGGGCTGCACACGGCCGGTGCCCTGTATTGCGGACCTGCTGTATGCAAGCCGCAATACGGCCACGGCCGGGCAACGGCCATGTGCATGAGCCTTTACAGTGGAATCCTGACATCCTGGTACCCGGAGGGACTGTCTGTGTGAATGCACACATCCGCAATATCAGTCCCGGACTTTACCCAGACTTTTTATCCCCAGAGCCCTAGTACTAACTCCGGGATATGTCCGAGTGAGCGCATGCGTGAAAACAGCAGGAAATGTTCCAGAAAATCACAGTGGCCATGCCTAAGTTCCCACCCCTTGTCTAGGCACCTGGAACATTTCCTCGATAGTGAGAACGCACCTGACATGGAACATCTCTGGGGTGATAGCTACATGTGTGAAAGGCCAACTCTGGTAAATCTCCGGATCCTGATAATCTGGAAATATTCCAGAGTTTGGCTACATGCACACGACCGTATGTGTTTTGCGGTCCGCAAATTGCGGATCCGCAAAAAAAACGAATGACGTTCCGTATGGCATCCGTGTTTCCGTTTTTTTTGCGGATCCATTGTAACAATGCCTATCCTTGGCCGCAAAACGGACAAGAATAGGACATGTTCTATTTTTTTTGCGGGGCTACGGAACGGACATACTGATGCGGATAGCACACAGTGTGCTGTCCGCATTTTTTGCTGACCCATTGAAATGAATGGGTCCGCATCCTATCCGCAAAAAAAAACGGAACGGACGCAGAAACAAAATACGTTCGTGTGCATGAGGCCTTTAGGTGTGAAAACAGCATTAATAATTATGAGCCAAATTGTGGCTCTAAACACAAAACATGTGCAGATCTTTCTTATCTCAGTGTAGCCTCCACTTCTGGTTTTTGGCTCACAATCACTGATGAAAATAACTAACCAAATTACTGAAGCGTGAACCAGGCCTTAATATGAGAAAGTGACCACATTTCAAATCACATGCATGAATATAAATGAATGTATTGCTCTCTGATAAAAGATATACGTTCCCTCAGTCACAAGCAGGGAAAATGATCAATAGGGCAGAACATAACAGCACTATAAATAATGATCCTCTCATTGAAATCTAGGCCATCATTTATTGTGGTCTGCTTTAGGCTTGTGCTGAACGCTAGGAGTTCAGATAGCAGCTTGATGTATTGCCCAGGTTTTGACATAGTTGCAGCTAAAAGTAAAGTAGAACATATTCAGGTATTCTTCTTCAAGCAGTTACTCCATTTTTCACCATCTAAAGCCATTTATGGTGTTTATTTACCAGCCTTGCTGAGTAATACGATGTGTGTCACGATCATTACACTTTTTATTATATACCGTAAGTGAATGTCCCAATGTAACACCAAGAAACTTAATATTAAAGGGGTTGTCAACTTTCAAAAGGAAGCTGAATAAGGCAATATTCACACAACCGTTGTGTTTTTTGGATCCGCATATTGCACATCCGCAAAACACTGATACTGGCCCATGTGCTTTCCACAATTTGTGAACCGCACATGCTGTGGCTATCATAAAAATGCCTGTTCTTGTCCGCAATTTGGGACAAGAATAGAACATGTTCTTTTCTTTTTGCGGGGCCGCGACAAGGAGCAACAGATGTGGACAGCACACGGTGTGCTGTCCACATCTTTTGCAGCCCAATAGAAATGAATGGGTCTGGATGTGAGCCGCAAAATATGCGGCTTGGAGCCCGCAAAAAGCAGTTGTGTGACTGTAGCCTAAGACTCAGAATTATTTACCTAGCAGATCCTGCACCACCGCTCTGGTTCTCCCGGCCGGACTATCTTGACCCGGCTGCAGTGGTGACATCATGTAGACAACATGTGACTGCTGCAGCCACTCATTGGCCTCAAGCAGTGCACTGCTGAAGCCAGTGATTGGCTGCAGTGGTCTTGTGTTGGTGACATAACATCACCACTGCAGCCAGGTCAACAGCGCCCGACTGGGAGAACCAGATCAATGGTGTAGGACCTGCTTGATGGCAGACATCTGCAACTGTATAGAAATAGGCTGGCATAGATTTGGGGTATACATTGGCAGCTCTGTCCAGACCTCCATGGCCATCATATATAATCAATATGATGTACACAGAACCTCAGTTCTACAAATCATTGTTAAGAACAAAATATCACATATATTATGCTATGATTTTAGGGCTTAAAGATAACACATGAATATAGTAATCAATAGGTAATGCAATCATGTAATGTAAACAAAGTATTACATTATTAATATTATAATAATAAATCAGCAGAGGAGTTGTGCACCTTCAGCCCTTCTTCCAACATGGTCAAAAGTAAATCAAAGAGGACTCCAGGGACGTGCTTTCCACTATAGCAGCCATAGTGGCTGCTATGGAGCCCAAGGTGTCATTGGGGCCCAACCAAAAAGCCTGGACTAGTACACAGTCAGAAGAGTGGAGAATGCACACCATTACTTACACTGTATGGATGGGTTAGTTGCTGAATTTGTCAGAACCACACCACGAATAATACTTTTTTTTTCCCATCACATTATCATTGCATATTTTGTTTCATGCTCTTCTAGTAATCCTATTGTTGCCAGGGGCGTAGCTATAGGGGAAGAAGGGGAAGCAGCTGCTTTGGGGCCCGGACCCACAAGGGGGCCCCTCAAGAGGGAGACTAAAAGATTTTATTGTCAGGGCCCCCTCAACAGTATTATACAATGTATAATACAGTGACACTATAGGAAACGGATGGAGCGGCTGTCAGGCCTTGTCTGGGAGAGCTCAATCTTGACTAGCCACAAGAGTGAGGGTTGCATGTGAGTTGTGGGTTGCGAAGAAGTTTCTGGGGGGCCCTGTTCAAAAATTTGCTGTGGGGCCAAGTTAGTTGTAGTTACGCCACTGATTGTTGCTAAACTGTAAATGGAGACATTTTAACTTAAAGGGGCTTTGTCACTGTCTGCAAATAGCATTTATCATGTAGGGAAAGTTAATACAAGCCACTTACTAATGTATTGTTACTATCCATATCGCCTCCTTTACTGGCTGGATTTATTTTTCCATCAAATTATACACTGCTCGTTTCCATGGTTACATCCACCCTGCAACCATCAGTGGTGGTCATGCTTTCAGAATGTAGGAAAAAATGCCAGCCTCTCTGATGGCCAGGACCATGGGAGCGCACATAAGTTAGTGCTTTTTCCTATAGTGTGCAAGCACGGCCATCATTACTGGATTGCAGGGTGGTCTTAATGTGAACAGCAAAGGAAGCAATATGGACAATCACAATACATTAGTAAGGGCTTGTTCACAAATCAGTTATTTGATCAGTTATTTCCATCAGTTATTGTGAGCCAAAACCAAGAGTGGAGCCTCCACAGAAATCAGGTATAATGACAAAATCTGCACCTGTTCTGTGTTTTTGACCCACACCTGGTTTTGGCTCACAATAACTGATGGAAATAACTGATCAAAAAACTGACGTGTGAACAATCCCTTAGCGCTTTGTAATAACTTTCTCTATATAATAAAAGCTATTTGCTGAAGTGACAAAACCCCTTTAAATAAAGTCCAAGCAGGAGCACAGAATGAAATCACCTGTGCTGTATAATCTAACCTGCAGCATTGTATCCGTCTTTCCATCCTCCTCCCCGTTTCCTGATATCAGTTTATTACCATTAACGCATCTTGCATTTGTTATCAGAGTTTCGAGGTGCACACATCCCCAAGTAATTCTTCTAATAAATAATTCAGGTTAATTTAATCTAAGCTCTTTGTTTAATCAGAAATCACATACTCCCATGTTCCCATGTCATTTATAGTGTTAGAAAAGTCATTAAAGGGTAACTCATTAGAAACTAATTTCATTGTCTCCAATGTTTTTTTTCCCTGTCATCCTAAAATTAATTATATCAGAGTGCTTACCTAATTAATTGGACTTTATCCGTTCTGTGCAATAACAACAGAGCATTGATGAATGCATTTATCTACTTTTAAAGGGAATATCTGACAAAACAATTCTTGTATATACAGTGCCTTGCAAAAGTATTCGGCCCCCTGGAACTTTTCAACCTTTTGCCACATTTCAGGCTTCAAACAAAAAGATATAACATTTTAAATTTTTGGTGAAGAATCAACAACAAGTGGGTCACAATTGTGAAGTGGAACGAAATGTATTGGATCATTTAATTTTTTTTTGTAATAATAAAACTGAAAAGTGGGGCGTGCAAAATTATTCAGCCCCCTTGCATTAATACTTCGCCACCTTTTGCTGCGATTACAGCTGCAAGTCGCTTGGGGCATGTCTCTATCAGTTTTGCACATCTAGAGACTGAAATTCTTGCCCATTCTTCCTTGCAAAACAGCTCGAGCTCTTTGAGGTTGGATGGAGAGCATTTGTGAACAGCAGTTTTCAGCTCTTTCCACATATTTTCAATTGGATTCAGGTCTGGACTTTGACTTGGCCTTTCTAAGACCTGGATACGTTTATTTTTGAACCATTCCATTGTAGATTTTGCTTTATATTTGGGATCATTGTCTTGTTGGAAGATAAATCTCCGTCCTAGTCTCAGGTCTTTTGCAGACTCCAACAGGTTTTCATCCAGAATGGTCCTATATGTGTCCTAATAGGGCATCTGAATGTCATTAGAGAAACCCCACTCAGAGGTCAGTTGGCTCTGACAATCCTGTGCCTGCACACAGAGGCTCTGCTTCCGCTACATGCGCTTCTACATTTCTCAGTATCAGTACATGAGAAGTCGCTGCTCCACAAGCAGAAGCAAAGCCTCTGCATTTACGCCGATACTTGGAGGAGTGGATTGTCAGGACTGACCAAGATGTCCGACCCTGTCAATCAAGCGGGAGGGGGAGCGTTGTCAGCTTCCGGGACACCCCGTCACAAGTGTAGAACTCTGTTGATGAGACGAATCAATTTATACAAATTGATTCACTCCACTCAATTCAGAAATATTGCAGTGTATTATACCAGAGATCATATGATTGCATTAAAAAAGTTTACAAAATGGAAAACATCCACAAAAAATTGCCACAAATTCAATAATGATTAAAAAATAAAAAAAATCACAGAAATGGTGCACTACAGTGGTAAATGTAATTGACAATATATGGCTAAACCCTCACACTGATGTTAAAATGAGACTTTCGCCAATATATTCTTATATCAAGAACATACTGGAGCCCAAACACCGCGTCAAGGTCTCTCAAAGTGACATGGAACCTAACGCTAACCTACCAATGCCGTATGGGCAATTACGGATAGGGGCATAAAGTCCGACAAACAGCGACCAACTCCTAGTTACCTCCAGCGTGAAATCACACATACAATGGGAGGAGGGAGGAAGCTGATATAAGAATATATTGATGAAAGTCTCATTTTAATATCAGTGTTAGGGTTTAGACATATAATGTCAATTGCATTTACCACTGTAGTGCACCATTGCTGTGATTGTTGTGTTTTATGTAGCCAATTACATCCACACATTTGGTTATTCTGTGTAGGATGTCTATGTGGTACATGTGGTTCGCTGCCAGCATCCTCCATTGTATGCATTTTTGCTGGGGATTGCTGTGCGGATCACATGTGCAAGATTTGCTCCCCCGGTTAGAAATGCGCAACAGCATATGGGGTTTTGAGTATTTTCTGCCATCACTTTATTCCAAAATTCAATAATGATTGTTGTAAAACAAAAACAAACAATAAAACTATGCATAATTGGTACCTTTGATAAATGATCTCAGATATGCGATTTCTATTATGAAGAGAGCTTCCTCTCTTTATTTGAAACACAACTTGAAACCAAGCTAAACAGATCTGGGTGAAAGTCATCTCATCTCCAGTTACGGAGATCCTCCAATTCATGACTACACCCCTTTGGTTTAATGAACATTTACCTTAATTTCTAAAACTAAAAACAGCTTTCTCTCCTGACTCGATTTTTAACAGCTATATCTTCTGATATCCTGGATATAATGCTGTGATTTTGGTATCATTTGAAAGCTTGGAATGCCAGCTTTCAAAAAAAGAACAATTTTTCTATCTGCTACCAATCCCAAGATACGAGCCGCTAAATCAGCCCTCCCCCTTCCGTCTGGTTTGCAGCAGCAGCAGCAGAGCTGGGCACTTGGGAGCTGTTTTCCTGCAGAATAAAAGTGCTTTTCCTGGACATGTAATACAGACACACAGTGCACACAGGTATGTCTGGGATGTGTATGCAATCTTCTGTGGGCAGTGCTCTTAGTTATATAGGTGAAAAACAGGTGAAAGACTCCCTAATAAGGCATTTCCTGGGTATCCTAAAAGAGCCACCCAATTGTACATTATTTAATTATTATTATTGTAGCATACCTAACTACACCTAGAGTTGCTAAATACTGTCCTGGTAGATGGGATATTTGCCCTAAATATAAACTGGAACTGAAACTCTTTTTTATCAGTTGATATGACAATACCCATATAATCAATGTCTCACGTAATTTTTATTTTATTTTTTTTATTTTTGATCTTATGGTGGTTCTTGCTCCTCCAACTCTAGGGTTTGCCTTTTGGGGTCACTAGACTCTCTGCAGCTGTCTCCATCTTAAGCCCAATTGATGCAGGAGATGCTCTTTCTGGCTAGGCTGCAACTGGATGAAGAAAAGTATACCAGCTCATAGACAGTGGCTCTTACAAACTACATGTGTATTTGCATCAAGGTATTCCTGACAAATTTTATACTATTTGATCCCCATTGATCTCCCCATGTTAGTGTCATGTAACTTTTTGGTTTGTCACAGTTTCTTTTATCTGTTCTCCGTGGCTTTGATATTTTAGTGTCTCTTTGTACTACTCCTTTGATTGATGCTTTGTATTTAGGTTTTCATATCAAGTTTTGTAACACAGATATCAAGTTTCTTATGTTTGTATACCATGAGATTTTTGGTGTTACTGCATTTATTGTACAGTATGTCATGATGTTTCACTTTTGTGTCAAATTTCCCTTGACAGTGTCTCTTTTCTCTTTTGATCAATATATCATATTTATCATATATCTTAAATCTTCACTCACAGGCTACACAGATATAATTTCACAGACATGGTAGAGCTGTTTTGACCACTTAATATGCACATAGACTAAAAGATAAAATATAGACATTGGCGCATCTGTTTGAAATCACTGAGAACATCTGATGTCCTTATGTGAATGCTGGATTTTCAGAGGTGCCTAAAGCTGTACCCATGGCTCTTTTTTTATATATATCTACTGGTACTTCTGCACTTGAGCTGAGCTTTGGATGGTGTTTACTTATAGGACTCTGCTAATCAAACTATTTTGAAAAATAAAACTTCAAAGAGAATTAGTTAAAGGGGTTCTCCAGGAATTAAGAATATGAAAATACTTAAATATTACTTCATTATAACTATATTCCCAAATACCTTTCATTAGTTATATTGGCTCGTTTTGTCTAGGAAGCAATCATTAGGAGAAACAAAATTGCCGCCGTCCTATCAGTCCACACAAAACATGTCCTAATTAGAGATGAGCGAACGTGCTCGTTACGAGCACTGTATCGCTCAGCTCCTGTGCGAACAAATGTCCACAGGCATTACGGATCCATCCTCAGCTGCATGTAAGTCAATGGGGACGGATCGTTTGGTATGACACTCATACCAAACGGATCCGTCCCCACTGACTTTCAGTCAGGTGAGGAGGACGGAACCGTTTGGTATGAGTGTCATACCAAACGATCCGTCCCCATTGCCTTATATGCAGCTGAGGACGGATCCGCAATGCTTGCGGGCATTTCGCACAGGAGCCGTGCGATACAGTGCTCGTAACGAGCACGTTCGCTCATCTCTAGTCCTAATCACACAGGTTACTTCACAATACTGAGGTAAAGAGCTGCCTCATCCTGCTCTCTGCTCTGTGGGAATAGAAATGATGAGGAGACATGAAGTACAGATTCGAGGGTGGGGATGAGCAGCAGCACTTGTATGCAGTCTACATTACCACAGCGCCAGGGGCGTTGCTAGGCTAAAACATTCGGGGCCTGGGCCCCTGATGTTTCCTCCCAGGCCCCGAATGTCCTGCCTGCCTGTTAGATACAATTGTATTGCCATCCTCAGGACGGCAATACAATCGAATCTAAACCACTGCACCAAGATGTAGGACCTGTGGTGACATCACAGGTCATGTGATCGTGCAGTAGCTGAGAAGGACCTGTGATGATGTCACTGGTCACATGTCATCATGTGACCAGTGCAGGAGAGGCTCCACCGAAGAGAACTCTAGGGAGAAGAAACTCTGCTGAGGTCTGCTATAAGGACAGGTAAGTGAAGAGAGAGTAATGCTGGGAGTTGTAGTTATTTAACTGGGAATGTATGTTAGGGATTAAGACAGGGATTTTATTTACATGGGACTGAATGTTCAGTGGGTGAGCCTATTAACGTGGGACTGTATGTTGGAGGGGGCTGTGGGAGGGAGTGATGTTATTTACATGGAACTCTACAGCGGAGGGTGGGAAAATAATTTTATTTACATGGGACTGTATGGTGGAGGGGCTGAGGAATCATCATTGCTAAGGGCACTAAAGGGAGGAATATAACTACAGGGGGCATTATAACAGGAGGGGGCGATATAAATACTGGGGCACTGTAGGGGTATTATAAATCCAGGGGACATTATAGATGTTCTTATTACTAGTGGGGGCTCTATAGAATGGTCTTATAGATCCACCTTATTTCTACTAAGAGCACTATGGGGTGAGGGGGGGTTATGACTACTTAGGGCTCTGTAGAGAGCTTTATTACCACTGGGGGAACAATAGACGGCCTTATTTCTTATGGGCGCTCTGTGAGGGCATTATTAATACTGTAGGGCTCTTCTACTAATGGGGGGCACTCTAGGAGAGAATTATCACTGTTGGGTTTAGTAGGGGGCAGTATTACTAATGAGGGCATTCTAGAAGGGGATTACTATTGGTGGGACTATGAGGAGCACTATTACTATGGTGGGAGGACACTGATATTTCTTCAGGATAGTATTTGGAGGTTTTGGAGGGGCACAGCGAGGAGCAGGATAACACTGTGGGGGCTCGAGGATGGGGGATGACGATAGAAATGTGAGGAAGCTAAGATGTCCATGTGTCACACTCTGCAGAGACGAGGCTGAGAGAAGATGTCCGGACCAAATGGAGAAGATCTACATCAGAGGAGACGTCACTTGGAGGCCCTGGATGTGAAATGTAAGTGCTGCTGCGGAATGGGGGGAAGGTGATCGACTTAGAGAATTGGGCTATATGCATTGGGGCTTGGGCCCCGGATCGTTTGAGACCCTAGCAACGCCCCTGCACAGCGCCATATCACCACAGTCTGTCCTCTCTGTACTCCATGTGTCTTCTGAACTAGATTCCCCAGAGATTCACCTAAAGTTCTTATCAGCTGTATTCAGGATCATAATTCCTGACAAGCAGAGCAGAGAGGAGGATAAGGCATCTCTTTACCTCAGTGTTGTGAAGTACCTTGTCCTGCTGTATGATTAGGACAGGTTATATGTGTACTGGTAGGACGGCGGCAATTTTGTTTCCACTGATGATTGCTCCTTAGACAAAACAAGCAATAATAAATAATAAAAGGTATTTGGGAATATATTTATTATAAAGTAATATTTAAGAATTTTCATTTTCTTAATTCTCGGAGAACCCCTTTAAGAAGTTACAGTGCACACTAGTATAATTAATGCTATTATTACCAGCTTTTATTTATACAGCACCATATATTACACAGATCTCTATAGCTAATTATTGACGTCACTGACTTTATCATCACATATCCAGCTGAGGATTCAAACAACTGCTAACATTTTCTGTTACTGTAACCATTAAGTATCGTTCCTCTGCCAGAACGTTTAACTTGGAAGAATAGTGCCTGTGCCAGGAAATAAAGCCGCCAAGCTAAATGTCTCTGTGAAGAAGTGTAATCAATCAATGAGTTGTGTACAAAAACTAACCATTAAGATTGTGCCCTCTATGAGAGACTGTAACCAACATATCAGTTTCCTCAAAACTGAGTTCTGTATCTTCCATGCTTGTTGCTACCTTGTTGAGTGAACGTCTATTCCAGTTGAACTACAAAGTCTGCGTCCATCATTGCGTCATCCTTGTGTGGAGCCTTGAGGACACATGGGTCAATACAACCCATACTGGGACTCCCTTACAAACATATATATATAATATATATATATATATATATATATATATATATAGAGAGAGAGAGAGAGAGAGAGAGAGAGAGAGAGAGAAAGATGGACAAGGCAGCACACTGGACTTGAAGTGAATAAGTGGATCTTTATTTCACCCAGAAAAACCGCAACGTTTCAGCTCTCTCTATGGAGCCTTTGTCAAGCAGTAAACACAGTGCTCAGTGAAAATATATATAGGCAAGTAATACAATTAACATGATTATGCAAAGAAAATTAATATTATCAGACATTAGCCAGAATGAATAAATAGTGAGCGTATAACACACGTATAATTAAAAATATGATTGTGAACATCCTTATAAAAAAAAGTTCCCGTAAAATTACACATATACCTAGTGTAAATAATAGTGTAGTACAGTGATTGCCAATAATTGAATGAATCAATACCAGGTGTAGTTAAAAAACATAATTACATAATATGTACACGCTATATATGTTCACAATCATATTTTTAATTATACGTGTGTTATACGCTCACTATTTATTCATTCTGGCTAATTTCTGATAATATTAATTTGCTTTGGATACTCATGTTAATTGTATTACTTGCCTATATATATTTTCACTGAGCACTGTGTTCACTGCTTGACAAAGGCTCCATAGAAAGAGCTGAAACGTTGCGGTTTTTCTGGGTGAAATAAAGATCCACTTATTCACTCAAGTCCAGTGTGCTGCCTCGTCCATCTTTCGCTACTTTCAAGGATTCTCTAGTCCAGAATTATACCGAGGGATTAGCACCTGGCATCTTTGGGGTGCTGCTGTTTTGTTTTCCTATCGTATATATATACAGTGGAGGAAATAAGTATTTGATCCCCCACTGACTTTTAAAGTTTTAATACTAAAAAATAAATGAAACGTCTCAGAATTTTATGTCAGCTTTATTTTAACAGTGCCACATAGAATATCAAAAGAAAAACGGAGAAAATTACATGAAATGAGAAATAAAAAATAATTTTCATTTCTTTGAGGGAAATAAGTATTTGATCTCCTAGGAAAACATCATTTAATACTTGGTGGCAAAACCCTTGTTGGCAAGCACAGCAGTCAGACGTTTCTTATAGTTTTTTATAAGGTTTGCACACACTTCAGGAGTAATTTTGGCCCACTCCTCTCTGCAAATCATCTCCATATCCTTAAGGTTTTTAGGCATGCATTTGGAAACGCGAAAACGCGAAGCTTCAGCTCTCTCCATAGATTTTCAATGGGATTGAGGTCAGGAGACTGGCTAGGCCATTCCATGACCTTGATATGCTTCTTATGGAACCACTCCTTTGTTTCCTTGGCTGTATGTTTTGGGTCGTTGTTGTGCTGAAAGACCCATCCACGACCCATTTTCAGTGCCCTGGCGGAGGCAAGGAGGTTGTCACCCAGGATTTTGCGATACATGGCCCCGTTCATCTTCCCGTCAATGCGGTGAAGTTAGCCTGTGCCCTTAGAAGAAAAACACCCCTAAAACATAATACTTCCACCACCATGCTTGACGGTGGGGATGGTATTCTTAGGGTCATATTCTGTATTTTTCTTCCTCCAAACACGTCGAGTTGAGTTGAGGCCAAAGAGCTCAATTTTGGTCTCATCTGACCACAGCACCTTCTCCCAGTCTCTCTCGGAGTCATTAATATGTTCATTGGCAAACTTGAGGCGGGCCTGGACGTGAGCCTTCTTGAGCAGAGGAACCTTACATGCACTGCAGGATTTTAAACCATTACGTCTCAGTGTATTACCAATGGTTTCTTTGGAGACTGTGGACTGTGAGCTGCCTTAAGATGATTACTCATCTCCTCCTGTGTAATTCTTGGCTGATTTTTAGCCTTTCTCATGATCAATGAGACTCCACGAGGTGATATCTTGCATGGAGCTCCAGGCCTGGGTCGATTGACAGTAATGTTGTACTTCTTCCACTTCCGAATAATTGCACCAACAGTTGTCACCTTCTCATCCAGCTTCTTACTTATGGCTTTGTAGCCCATTCCAGCCTTGTGTAGGTCAACAATTTTGTCCCTGACATCTTTAGACAGCTCTTTAGTCTTGCCCATGGTGGAGATGTTGGAGTGTCACTGAGACTGTTGGCAGGTGGCCTTTTATACAGGTGACAATTTGGGACAGGTGTCTCTCATCCAGGTAACGACTTTCACTGTGATTAGGGTGTGTCAGTGGTCTGTGGGAGCCAACATTAGTCATGGTTTTACTAGGGGATCAAATACTTATTTCCCTCAAAGAAATGCAAATTATTTTTTATTTCTCATTTCATGTAATTTTCTCCGTTTTTCTTTTGATATTCTATGTGGCACTGTTAAAATAAAGCTGGCATAAAATTATGAGACATTTCATTTATTTTTTAGTATTAAAACTTTTAAAGTCAGTGGGGGATCAAATACTTATTTCCTCCACTGTATATATATATATATATATATATATATATATATATATATATATTTAGATTTCCAGGATAAATTGCTGGTCTAATTTAACGCCAGCCTATGCTAGGGCTATAGACACTGAGGTATATGTGTATACAGCAGTATATGTTTTATCACTACCATGAGGTTCTATGTGCATCTTACCAGGTTGATAGGTGTGGCTAATCCATGTTAGTAGGGGTTTCTCAGGATGGTAAAACATTTTCAAGGGGCTCTCTAATATTAAACAGGTTGGAAAATACTGATCTATAAGTCCTAAGTTGAGCCATCTCTAAATGGCTGGTGTGATCTGCAAGATAAGAAACTGCAATATATGAAATAGGGGTTCAGGGGAAGGATCAGAAAATTCACTGATACTGACCTTATAGCGCAGTGGTGTACATAGAAAAGAGTGAGTAGCCATTATGGTGCAGGGTTTTGGCACCAAGGATACAAAGTGTTTTTCCTCCTTCCCAATCTTTCCATAACTTGTGTAGGCTAAAAGGGTAAGGATTGTCTCACCATGATCCCAGGCAAATGTTACTATAAATTGATTTAATTTTTTTTAAATAAATCCATTAATATTTATATTTTATTGACTCTTTGTGTCCAGTAAGTGAAGTATTTTACAAAAATACAAGAGTATGTCCATACAGAACGGAATTACTGGGCCCCATAGCAAATTTTTGCAATCCCCTCCTCCCATGCAACCCCCACTCCTGTGCCTAGTCAAGATCTTTCTCTCTCAGAAGAGGGGGCCTGTTGAGGGGGCCCTGAGAATAAAATCTTTTAGTCCTCCTCCTGGGTGGGACCCTTCTGAGTTCGGGCCCTAAAGCAGCCACCTCCCCTATAGTTAAGCCGCTGCCTAAGGTGACAGCTATCATCAGGACTCTTTAATCTCAATCCTCCTGCAAACCCCCAGATCTGAGCTACGTTTAAAGGGTATGTCCACTAGGAAAAAATGAATTTCCCATTTCAAGAATGGTCCAACCTTGTATTAAATCCATTCCAGTCTGTGATAATGAATGTCTAATGAATCCGGACACTTTGAGGCTTACAGCGAAATTTCTCTTCAGTCTAAGCCTGCTCTAAGTGATTAAAATAAGAATAACGAAGACATCTCTAAAGATGAAAAGTTAGTCAACATTAAGCAGAATTTCTACAATACTTCAAATACTGTATATCATTGTAAAACAGAGTTTATTCAAGAGCGTCAGCGAGAATGATTGGAAAATGGAGATGTTCTTAATATGATTTAATGCCATTAATCTGAGTTGTGTCACTCCAAGATGTGACATTTCATTTACATGTTATTCGCTAAAGCTTTAAGCTGCCAGTGACATTGCCTTCAAGAAGGTGGAAGCTAATGCTACAAAATGTATATTATATTTAGCAATTCAATCTTCTCAATGGGAGAATCCAAATGATTAGCACTGCCTTGCATTTCATTTGTGTTCACCCTGTATTTTTAGCACAAGGGCACTTATGTGTACAGTTTCTTTGAGGGGGATTTAGCTATTTCCTCCCTCTTTTGTACAATTAATCAGAAATAGCAATCAAGATGATCCTGGAGAGAAGCAGCAGAGGGTGGGGGAAGTTGATAATCCAGGGGCAATCTGTGCATGTTCTTTCCTATAGGAGGCTGGCATAGACAGGATAAATACTGGACATTTGCCATCAGCACCACTCTCACTTTCTCATCTGGATTAAAGGGCTCTGTCATCACATTTAACCCTTTTTTTACTCTCTAGTTTAGTAGAGATGGAATGTCTGTTATAACAAAGCTAGGATTTTTTTAAAATTGATATGAACTGCATGAATTGCATATTTCGGTTCCGTGATGGTTTTTGTATCTTTTATTTTTGGCAGTGACATAAAACAGGTCACTAATAGTTCCTGACATGATTATTTATGAATTTGTATAACAAAAAACTATTGGGGACATTTATTAAGGCCGATCTTGATTTCCCATGCACAACCTGAGGATGCCATTAATTTAAACTGAGGCGCAGGCTTCGTCATAGATTTGGTGTATCCTATAAATCTACAACAGAATAGCACTCGTATATTAAATCAAATCATATTCAAGGTTTATTCAAATCAGAGTAGGAACTCAGGATTACTATCCAACACAAGTATCATGGAGGTCGCTGCTGGAAAACATTAACACAGCCACAATGGTTGTCTATTCCCTCGGGTAAATACAATGCATTTGGAAAGTCTTCAGACCCTTTCACTTTTTTCACATTTTGTTATGCAGTAACCTTTTGTTTTCTATCATTGCACTCAATACCCCATAATGAGAAAGAGAAATCAGGGGCGGGCTAAGTCAATCACCCTGGTAATCTAACCACGTCTGACAGTGTTAACTATAAACTGCTCATTCACTGCCATTAGGTGCACAAAGAAATAAGTGCCTTAATATTAGATCACAACAGTTAACTCAGTAACATTAAATAAAGGGGTTGTGGCAAGTTTCTAAGTTACCCCCTATCCACAGGATAGGGTATAACTAGCTGATCGCTGGGGGTCCGACCACTGGGGCCCCTACTGATCACAAGAACAGGGGTCCTATTCCCCCGCTCGGATGGAGTGGCAGGTTGTCCATGTGAACACTTGTTCCATTCTTTCTCTACAGGATAGCCGAGCGCTGTACTTGGCTATCTCCAGCACTCCCATAGAGAATGAATGGAGCAGTAGTGATTGTGATTGGTGGGGGTCCTAGCGGTCTAACCCGCAGTAATTGGCTAGTTAACCCCTATCCTGTGGATAGGCGATAACTTTAAAAACTTGCCACAATCCCTTGAAATTAACCTTTTGGAGTGTTCCTAGGGAGCAGAAGCCTTATGCTTTTATTTAACCATAAACATAATGCACTTAAAAAGACCTAAAATTAAAGAGAGTTCATATAGGATTCATGCAAGAAACACTGCACAAAGAACCATGGTGTTCTCATATAATCTGGTTCTGATTAGATTCTTCAGCTATGTCTACTATGGACAAACACCACTGTTTCCTCTGTGCTAGCTATTAAACATGGTCCTTTGTGTATCTGTACCCTGGACATTCACCTCAGCACACAGTTTTAATTGAACTTTTAATAACTCAGCTGGTTGTGATTGTATTGCAAGACAAATTGTAGTACCTATAGATGTGACAGCATACATTTTTCTTATCCTAAGATGTAAGTGACTAAAGTGACAAGAAGACTTCCTTTAGTCTATAATAAGTCGCAGTCCACAGCTACTGCCCACAAGCCTTATCCCTAGATCAGGAGTTTGAAGGTACCAGCAGCATTCCTTAGCAGCCAGTGATAATCATCAATAGTCAGGGTATTACTCAAACATTCATACAGACGTCTCCTAATTTTTAATGTTTTACAACTCCACAGTCTTATATGAATTGTATTGCATAACTCCACCATAATCAGCTGAAATTTTTGGGACTAAGGTCCTGGTCTCTAGCATCACCAGTATTATCCTTTAACTCCAGCAAACAGTTTCCTGTGATATTTTCCTAGCTGCTAGTACTGCTTGGCTACTTTTAATTTTTCGAGAAAAGAAGATTCTGTTCCTGGAAACATTCCAAGGTGGAAGCAAAGTCTAAGCATCTGTCATATCCAAGAGCACAGTTTTCCTTCTTTATACAGTTTCACTTCCACTTGAGCTCTTGAGCCTTGAGGTTTGTGCAGGTCCATGTGTCCTGTTACCTGTAGATCTCGGGGACCTCCTTGATTACCAGTGCTTTCTTGATTTATCAGTAGCAGTATTCACAGTGCCAGGACCTATGTCTACCAGCATTCTGGCTACATTGATCTCATGTCCCTTGGTTCTAAATTTCACACTGTGATCAGGTCTTATTCTTGGTGTGAGTCCAGGGGAGGCTGATAAGAAATATGATAAATTATACAGGTTTTCTTTAGAGATGGGGAATTGCCTGAGAACAGTGAGACCCAGATACATTTCCTGCTTACAATCAATAATATTAAAGCAAGCATAACCATGTCATACCATTAGTCTAGATGCTGATATCTGAGAACAGGTGAAAATAGGTGAAAATAATAAAACCGTATAGGACTTAAAATATGTGGGTATTTTGTCTCCACTGGCTCAGCTTCCAGAGATGGTGTTTGCTGCTGCTGGTAATCTCGACTTCACAGAAAGCTGGATGAAAATGTATGCCTGTTGTGCTGACATCTAGTGGCCATTATATGAAAACCGATTTATGAAAATTCAAAATGATATTTTAATAGTTTATTGAGTCAAATTCTACAGTTTAATATAACAAAAGTGTGAAAACTCTGGCATTAAGGGTCAAAATAATAAATTAAAATGAAAAAATTAAAAATGTAGTCAACATATATAGCTAGAGGACATCATTTGCACAGGCGGCATTAGGTCTTAATATACTTGTATACCTATACGTTTTGTAAGAATATAGGAGCACATTTATAGTTTTAGACGCCAGTCTTAATAAGGCCCGGTGCTGGCAGTGGATCCGCTAAAGTTATGAAGAGGCTCCAGCCACATAATTGTGCCAGGCTGCACAATTCCTTGGTGGCAGTAGCAAAAAAATAGTAAGTCTACACCCTACACACCTGGAACACCCTGTGCACACACCTTTGGTGGAGACTATATTCTGCTGGTGGGACATAGCTGTGCGGAATTTGATTTCCATATACCAGTGCTCCCCTATCACCAGGAGAGGGTTTTATTTTTTAACAACAGGTCCCTCACCTGACTAAGGAAAATAATTGCGCAGGGTGCCTGTGGAGTAGCTCTGCATGGAAAATCATACCTAGCTAAATAAATATAATAAATAAATTATTCTAAATGTACTAAATAATAACAACGAAACTAAAGTAATAAATAAAAATAAGCAAATATGCCAGCACTGATCGGACTCAATTGTTTACAAGTGAAATATCTTCTGACATCCTCTTAACGTTTCTTCTCCATCTGGCCCAGAACATCATAATGACCTCTCCTAAACATGACTCGCCTCTGCAGAGTTTGCAATCAAAATGCCATCGGCTCCTTGCTTTTGCCGCTATATTAATTCAAACTCTTCCTAGTGCAACACATTTCAGTCCTTGAATATAATTACACCAAACACAGTGTCCCCTGAATACAATCATAGTACACACTATGCCACCTGAATATAATTATATCACAATGTGCCCCTTGAAGATAATTAAGGTAAAATGCCCTCTGAGATAATTATACCATAGATAGGCCTAATGCAGACATCCGTGGAGCACGGTCCATGAAAGCCCGGACTGTGCTCCTGCTGATGAGTCAGAAGCGCACAGCATCATTGGTTGCTATGACGCCATGCGCTTCATGCCACTGCCACTGTACAGTAATACACTGGTATAATACCAGTTTATTACTATACAACGGCGGCGGCACAAAGCGCAGGGCATCATAGCAACCAATGCCGCCGTGCGCTCCTGCACTCATCAGCAGGAGCACAGTCTGGGTTTTCACAGACCGTGCTCCACGGAGGTCTGCATTGGGCCATAGACAGTCCTCCCTGAAGATAATTATACCATATACTGTGCCCCTTGAAATAATTATACCATATACTGTGCACCCTGAATGATGCCAGAGCAACCAGCCCTTTGACCAGGGGTGTCGCCAGGTCAAAACATTTGGGGCTTGAGCCCTGGATGCTTTGACCAGGGCCCGAATGTTATGGCTAGTAGGCTGCTGGCTTTGAAGTGGCGGCATCAGCGCTGCTTGTGACCAATGCCCCTCCTTGCCAGTAGCGCTGTAGTATGCAGGAGGTGGGGGTGAAGCGCTGTACTTACCCCTCCTCCTGCTCACAGGTTTCGCGCTGCTGTGTCCTGGCTGCCTGCAGCATCAGGACGTACAGAGCGCACTCTGACCTGATGCTGCAGGAGGTTAGGTGACTGCAGCGCGGGCCCTGAGAAGAGAAGAGAACGGGAGACTGCCGGAAGAGGAGAGGAGCGGCGGAGCAGGACAGGTAAGTTAATTTATTTTTTTAAAAGTCTGATCTGAGGTCTGATAAGGGGGTCTGAAGGGCTGATAAGGGGGACTGAGGTCTCATAAGGGGGGTCTGAAGAGCTGATTGGGGGTCTGAGGTCTGATAAGGGGGTCTGAAGGGCTGATTGGAGGTCTGATAAGGGGGGTCTGAAGGGCTGATAAGGGAGACTGAAGTCTCATAAGGGGTCTGAAGGGCTGATAAGGGGGACTGAGGTCTCATAAGGGGGTCTGAAGGGCTGATTGGGGGTCTGAGGTCTGATAAGGGGGGTCTGAAGGGCTGATTGGAGGTCTGATAAGGGGGATCTGAAGGGCTGATAAGGGGGACTGAGGTCTCATAAGGGGGGTCTGAAGGGCTGACTGGGGGTCTGAGGTCTAATAAGGGGGGTCTGAAGGGCTGATTGGGGGTCTGAGGTCTGATAAGGGGGGTCTGAAGGGCAGATTGGGGGTCTGAGGTCTGATAAGGGGGGTCTGAAGGTCTGATAAAGGGGGTCTGAAGGGCTGATAAGGGGGTCTGAGGTCTGATAAGGGGGACTGAGGTCTCATAAGGGGGGTCTGAAGGGCTGATTGGGGGTTTGAGGTCTGAAAAGGGGGCTCTGAAAGGCCGATTGGGGGTCTGCGGTCTGATAAGGGGGGGTCTGAAGGACTGATAAGGGGGTCTGAGGTCTGATAAGGGGGGTCTGAAGGACTGATAAGGGCATCATTTAATTTTTCGCCTCAGGCAGCAGAAAAGCTAGAATCGGCCCTGCTGGTAGTTATACAGTTAAATTACTGTGGCCGCATTTCTGTGTCAGACTCACTCTGGAGCGCAGGCTGGGGACCGCAGGGTCAAACCGCAAACGTCAGCAGGCAGGCTGTCCATGCAGCAAGTAAAATATGTCTTAGGGCAGCTACTTTTAGAATATGGCACATATGTATTGGGGCTCGGGCCCCGGATCTTTTGAAACCCTAGCAACGCCCCTGCCTTTGACATTGGATTGAAAATACGGATAGTGACATACCCAAGTCCTACAGCAAATAGAGAACTAAAGGCCTAGGTGTTCTGCCCACCCAGTGTTGTCATACGGGGTCCAGATTGGTTTCCTGGTATTAAGGGATGAAAGTGAACACAAGAAAATATTCCCCTAATGATTTCCTTTAAAGTTATAAAAAAAAAAAAAACGACCCATTATGTATCACCTCGTCTACAATGACTGGCTCTATAAATACATATAGCCTACCCCTTCAGGTGAATGCTGTAAAAAATAAAAATAAAAACTGAGCCAAAACAGCTATTTTTTGTCACCTTACATCACAAAAAGTGTAATACCAAGCAATCAAAAAGTTGTATGTACCCCAAAATAGTACCAATTAAACCGTCACCTTATCCCACAAAAAAAGCCCCTATATAAGACAATCAGAAGAAAGAAAATAACAATATGGCTTTCAGAAAATGGAGAAGCTAAAACATCATTTTTTTGTTTCAAAAATTATTTTATTGTGTAAAATTTAAATAAATCCAAAAAGGTATACATATTAGATATTTCCAAATCCGTAACGATTTGCTCTATAGAAATATCACATGACCTACCCCCCCAGGTGAACACCATTAAAAGAAAAAAAACCTGTTTTTCCTAAATAAAGGTGAAATATATTGACTCAAATTTACGACTGTCATGAAGTACAATGTATCACGAGAAAACAGTCTCAGAATTGCCTGGATAAGTAAAAGCGTTCCAAAGTTATTACCACATAAAGTGACACATGTCAGATTTGCAAAAAATGGCCTCGGCAGGAAGGTGAAAACTGACCCGGGATAAATGGAGTTAAATCAAGTATTCATAAAATCGAGTAATCCTCTACTATTTCCGAAGAATCCAACAGGTGCCCTGAAGCCAGACCACTAGACCTGGGACATATTGGGTAATCTAGATACCTATAGTTTCACCCCAAAATACTGGTGGATCAACCCCCCACCAGAATTTTATGTGCACTCTGAACCAATACCTCACTCCAATATCCTATCAGATGATCTGTACAGACGTGATCTGTACATCATAACATAATAGAGTGACAGCAGTACCTTGATAGTTTTAATGGATCACACTTATATTTTCTTTCTTAATATTTTTCCTTAAATGGGTAATACCATGATTAAAGTAAAAAATAAAAATCAGACATCATATAGGATATGACAACCTCTATCTAACAAAACCAGAACCAGCTCTATACCGCACATGGGTTCAGAGATCTCATTGCTCTGCTAGATTTATATCAAGCTGACAGCTCAGGGGAGAGTCTTTTCTGCTGCGGCTAAGCAGCCCGCAGCATCCATGGGGTTAAGAGGGAGGGAGCTCCCTCTCTCTTCCATCGGGCCGCCGCTGCTGCAGTGGCAGCGGCCCGATGGTTACCATGGCAACCGGACGCTTTACAAAAGCGTCCTGGCTGCCATGTACCTAAGGCTGATCAGACCCTCAGGGTCTGATCAGCCTTAGTGTAGCACTGATACAGTGCATTGCAATAGATT
The DNA here is from genome assembly GCA_900303285.1 of Rhinella marina. Taxonomy (NCBI): domain Eukaryota; kingdom Metazoa; phylum Chordata; class Amphibia; order Anura; family Bufonidae; genus Rhinella; species Rhinella marina. The sequence goes on from ONZH01025577.1 coordinate 171,985, forward strand.
ACTATTGCAATGCACTGTATAGCCATCAAGCCCACTGGATCTTCAAGATCCAAATGGTTCTTGATAAGTTAAAAAATGTAAAAAGAAAGTAAAAAAAAAGTGTAAAAATAAAGTTAAAAAAAGTGTAAAAAAATAATAGTTTTTAAAAAAAAAAGTAAAAAAAAAAGCGCCCTTTGTTCTCCAAATGAAGTAAAAAAAAAGAAAAAGTACACATATTAGGTATCACCGCGTCCGTATCGACCGGCTCTATAAAAGCATCACATGGTCCACCCCGCCAGGTATACGCAAAAAAAAAAAAAAAAAAAAAAACTATACCAAAACAGCAATTTTTTATCACCTTGCCTCACACAAAATGTAATAGCAGGCGATCAAAAAGGCGTATTTACCCAAAAATGGTACCAATCAAACCGTCATCTCGTCCCGCAAAAAATGAGCCCCTACCTGAGACAATTGCCCAAAAAATAAAAAAACTACAGCTCTCAGACAATGGAGACACTAAAACATAATTTTTTTTTTCAAAAATGATATTATTGTGTACAGCTTAAATAAATAAAAAAAAATATACATGTTAGGTATCTCCACGTCCGTAACAACCTGCTCTACAAAAATATCACATGAGTTAACCCCTCAGGTGAACACAGTAAAAAAATAAAATAAAAACAGGGTCAAAAATTTTTTTGTCACTTTACATCACAAAAAGTGTGATACCAAGCGATCAAAAAGGCTTATGCCCCTAAAAATAGTACCAATCTAACCGTTACCTCTTCCCGCAAAAAATGAGCCCCTACCTGAGCGAATCGCCCAATAATTTTTTTTAAAATTATTTATTTTTGTAAAAAAATGGCGTGGGGTCCCCCCATTTTTTCCTTCGCCAGCCAGATACAACCAGCAGCAGCAGCCTGGCACTACCAGGGTGGGAAGGGACACGGTTATTGGCCCTTCCCAGCCTAATGGTACCAGCCTGCAGCCGCCCCAGAGCCAGACCCTCAATTTAGAAGGTCCGGTCCTGCGGGTACCTGGCTCTTCCCGGCACTCCTGGTGGCGGTGGGTGCCGAGGTAATAGATGTTGGGGTTAGTGCTGGCCTGCCATACCGGCAAGCACTAAGCCCAGTATTAGTAATCAGGGCCGTCTGTAGATAGCCATAATTACTAAAACTGTAGTATTGGAAAAAAAAATACACACACACAAGTATAAAACATTTTATTGAAATAAACACTCCCCTAGACCCGTTTGACCATTTTTATAAAAAAAAAAAAAAAAAAAAGCTGGTCCGACGTAGTCCACCGAATTCGACGTAGTCCTCTGCATTCACGACCCTGAAAAATAGAAAACAAACACACAAACACAGACCACTTACCTCTTCCTGCACTGGGATAATACACACAGCGATGTCACTGCACAGATAAGGGCCAGGGTGGCGCACACAGGGGGCAACAGGGACAAGAACCAGAGAGGCGCAGACAAAGTGGGAGTGGGGCACAGATAAGGGCCCAGGGGCACAGACCAGGAAGAGGCGTACAAAGACAAGGGCCAGATCCCAGGGGTGCAGACAGAAAAGCTTGATGGAAGTAACGCACAATGAAAGAGTTTCTCAGATCAAACTCAGTCATGCACTACCACCCTAACTCTGCTACCTGTCAGTGGAGAAAATCCCTGTGGTGGAGGAATAATCAGAATCACAATTGGAAATAACATTGATGACTGTGCCTCCTATGCTATCACACTGCAGACCACAACAAGATGGCCGCTGGACACTGTATTGTGGAAGACAATCTCTTGTTATCAGATAAGCAAGTAAGAGCAGCGTGATGTCACAGGAGGTGGGAATAGCCAGATAACACTTTACAGCACTGGGCTACAAACGGCTTCCCTACACTCAACTTTTCAGTTGTGCTCCCCCTGCTGGTCAACATAGGAAGTTCTACACAATTATTATGATTTTTTTCAATATTTCCTTTAATGGTAAAAAAAAAAAATATAAGCACAAAAAATTCTAAAACTTACATTGCATGTTTTAACATTTTAGATATATTTCTCATTTTTGACGACAGTTTTCCTTTAATAACTTAGTGGCTATACAATTTTTTTTTAATTATATGCCATTACAAAAGTATTCAGATCCAGGTGCTGGTTTGATAACTGTAAAATATTTTTCGTGGGACAACTCCTTTATTTATATCATACAATGTACTGACTAAAGATAATTACACTGCCTGATTAAATAAATTTTACCACACAATGTACCCTTGAGCATAGTTACATGACACTGTGTCCTGAAAAAAACTATACCACACTGTGTCCCCTGAATAAAATACCACCACCGTACCCTGTGCCACATGTTGACTACTGAAATACATAGAGCCCACTGAAAGAATTAGTTCTACATATAGTACCCCTTTATTTATTTATTTTATGCATTTATATATTGTTACTATATTCCACAGCACTTTACAGACATTACCATCAAGCTGTCCCCAATGGTGCTCCACAATCAAGTTCCCTATCACTATGTCTTTAGAGTGTGGGGGGAAACTGGAGTATCTGGAGGAACCCTTGAAAGTCTTATTGCTAAACAGTCCCTGTAAAGTATTTCTGCCTGATACAGTGCCCACTGAAAATATTTCTGCCAGATATAGTGCCATTCTATAATTCTTTTTGACCCATATTATCCCCTGACAATTGTGTGCCACACATTGTCCCTCCTTATACTGCTGATATCCGGCCACTAAATCTCACCAGCCCCTATTTCTGCACCATGATCTTACAATGCAGGGATGGTCTGGACTCTTCATGCCAAAGGGATTCTCCAGGAATTAATAAAATAAAATTACTGAATCTACTTAATTATTACTTTATTATAAATATATAGGAGGACGTTACTTCAACACACTGAAGTAAGGAGCTTCCTCAGCTTCCTCTCTGCTTTGCTTCTCTGGGATTATGATCCTGAATACAGTTTGAATTGATATTCAGCTAAATCTTTAGGGAATGGAGTTCATGAGGAGACATGAAGTACAGAGAGGAGGTGGGGGTGTAGATAATGAGCAGCAGCTCTTGTATGCAGTCTACATTCCCACATTACCAGAGTCTGTCTTCTCAGTTCTCTCTCTACGTCAAGTCTCCTCATGAACTCCATTCCTACAGAGAGGATAGTGGGGGTGTAGATAATGAGCAGCAGGACTTGTATGCAGTCTCCATTACCACAGTATGTCCTGTTCGTCCTCTCTCTACTTCATGTCTCCTCATGAACTAAATTCTGCAGAGATTAGGCTGAAAGATCTTATCAGCTGTATTCAGGATCATAATCCCTTACATGTAGGAGAGGAGGATGAGGCAGCTCTTTACGTCAGTGTTGTGAAGTAACTTGTCCTGCTGTTGATTAGGACAGGTTTTGTATGTACTAATAGGATGATGGCCATTTTATTTCTCCTAACGATTGCTCCCCAGACAAAACGAGCCATTATAACTAATGAACAGTATTTGGGAATATATTTATAATAAGGTAATATTTAAGTATTTTCAGTAATTCTATTTCCTAGAGAGCCTCTTTAAAAGCTCTCTACAGCTTCCCCACTATAACAGTTTCCCAATTTGGGTTAACTGCCTGTCTTTCTCTGTTGTACTGCTGATTGTGTGCTCACTTTGTGTACTGTAACCTAACATATAATTACATTACTGTTCTTTTCAACAGCAGAATATGCCATTGGGTGCAGCACTGTATGTTCATAGGCTCATGTCCTGGGTCAGTGTCCCTAGAAATATCAAATGTTCACAACCATTTTCACCAATATAACTAACAACAGTGCCCCACAGAAGATTGCAGACACATCCCAGACATACCTGTGTGCACTTTGTGTATGTATTACATGTCCAGTATATTAGAAGATATAGCTGTTAGAAATCGAGTCAGGAGAGAAAGCCGTTTTTAGTTTCACTTTCAGCTGGGCAGTTGGGAGCTGTTTTCCTGCAGAATAAAAGTGCTTTTCCTGGACATGTAATACAGACACACAGTGCACACAGGTATGTCTGGGATGTCTGGGATGTGTCTGCAATCTTCTGTGGGGCACTGCTGTTAGTTATATAGGTGAAAAACAGGTGAAAGACTCCCTTTAATCTGTATGTATTTATTATATAGACTTTCTATATCTCCATTTAATTTTATAGGGCTTGCAGAATATCATGTGCTTGCTGTCAAAAAACCCAATTCTAATGAACAGAACTGATTTCCTCTCTCAGTTTTGCAATAAATCTGCTGCATGTGAAACTACCGTTGTACTGCCATACAATGCCAAATAATACTTTCACAGTGACCAAATCATAAACCCTTACAATTCTTAAATGATATGTTTTGCCCATATAACAATCCCATGTTTCGCCCGTGTAACTCTCCTATGTTTTGCCCATATAACACTCCCATGTTTTTCACCATATAAATCTCCTATGTTTCGCCCACATAACAATCCCATGTTTTGCCCACATAACACTCCCATGTTTTTCACCATATAAATCTATGTTTCGCCCACATAACACTCCCATGTTTTGCCCACATAACACTCCCATGTTTTGCCCACATAACACTCCCATGTTTTTCACCATATAAATCTCCTATGTTTCGCCCACATAACACTCCCATGTTTTGCCTACATAACACTCCCATGTTTTGCCCACATAACACACCCATGTTTTGCCCACATAACACTCCCATGTTTTGTCCACATAACACACCCATGTTTTGCCCACATAACACTCCCATGTTTTTCACCATATAACTCTCCTATGTTTTGCCAACACATTACTTCCAAATAATACTGCCATACATGTGTTACATAATAAGGAGTAATTGGTGAAGTCGCTAGTGTTTTAAGACATGCTGCATTATCAGATCCTCAAAGTTATCTGAGGCCCCTAAGAAATGGGGGTGCTGAGTAATTGCCCAGTGTGACACCCCCTATATCCATCAGTGTTTTGTTCTGGATTCTAAGGGTACATTATCATGCAGCACATAAATACATGCATTTTCTTGTGTTTTACACAATACTGTAAACATACTGTAAAAATGGCACATATCTGGACATAACTACTGTGAGGGGGCACATCTGAGCATCATTACTGTGAGGGAGCACATAGCTGGGCATAACAACTGTGAGGGGGCACATATCTGAGTATAATCTGTGGAGAAGGCACAATGTGGACATAAATACAGTGTGGTGGAAAATTAAGTACAGGAGGCATAATTACTATGTGGGGGCATGTGAGGAATGTGGAAATATGATCAATGCGAGCCATGATCAATCCTATCCATTTGCTGTCAACTAGGGGTCACCACAGGGGTCCTGCCTTCAAAGCAGGCCACGTGTGTACAATTCACACCTCATCCAGCCTACACGGAGGCAAAGTCTTCCTCCAGGAAACACCCTCAGCAGGGGGGTGTCAGTTTGATAGCCAGATCACTGAAATCCCAGACAGCATGGAACCAGGAGTTCATAAGGAATTATGAATTGCCCGTCCATCACAGGCATAAACCAGTTATATATTTGCGACACAGAGGCTAAGGCGCATACTCCTGTGGTCATAGGTTAGCGATCACATGTTAGGAAGCGGAGATGTGGAGATCTCCAAGCAGGAACCTGATAAATGTGTCATGTTTGGTCTCCACCTGTAGCCAGAACCCAGGCGGATCCGTTGGTACCAGAACCATTTCCCTGTGACCATCCGGTCTGGGAGCGATGGGCCATAATTGTCTTTGTGGCTCTTTTGGCTACCACGTCCAGGAAGGGAGGGTGAACTCTGCCAGAGGGAGGGGAGTGGCCGGCTGCATGTGAAAAAGCATACAGAACAGAGGCCAGTGTCTTCTTTTGAAAGGGGGTCACATTGAGTAAAGTGTTTGGAGGGACCGTGGATCAACTGCGGACATCACTGCCCCCCATGTGACTACAGCCAGGCCTTACAGCAACCCCAGGACTCATCATAATCCAAAGGACTACTCATCCAGCCTGGCAACTATTGACCTGTTTAACTCTGTTTGTACCATACCACCTGTATTTGCATATCGACCACTGTATCCATTCTCTATGTATATAGTGTGTATCTAGTGCGCCCTTAAAGCAATTACATATATCATTTAATCTTGTGCTGTTATTGTATCTCGATCACGAATCCCCACATCTGTGTTCTGCTTAATTATACACTACTGCAGGTTTGTTTTTCACCCGATATAATCCCGTTAGCAGACTGGGCTTATATTAAACGAAGAACTAGTGGCAGTCTACCGGGCTGAGAAAGGTGCGTGGACCACCCCTTCATTTCCTGGGCCTCCTTGTACCTGCGTGGACAGGAGGCGTCTGTGTAAACTGTACAAGCGGACCTTACGTGCTGCTAGGGAGGCGTAACGTCACATCTTGGTAACCAGTGACGTAACCGCACCCTGTAGGTTCGACGTGGTTGACGTCAG